>APFE031330657.1:23502-46294 GCA_000404065.3 Pinus taeda | reverse complement strand
TCTTTTCTGATCCTCCAGGTCACACTAGGTGCAAGAGGAGAGCATACTTTGAGAAATCATCAATTTTTACCTTCCTTGAAATATTCTTATTATATTTTTTTTAAGAAATTGGCTACCTAGTTTCACTTCCCCGACAACGGCGCCAAAATGTTTGGTCAATTTAGTGTGTTCTAAATTGCTATATAAATTGTCAATCTAGGAGTCGTAAAGTGCTGAAGTGAAGTGCACTATCTATGCAAGATAACCATTTTCTTAGTTCTTTGTCGTTTTTAGTTTTTGATTATTTTTTGGATTTATCTTCTTGTTGATTCCCTAATGTGCGATGGTAATTCTAATAATCAAGTATGGACAAAAGTATTCAAGGTAATGGTGGCCTCTAAAATAATTTCCAAACTTCAAAGTTTTCTAAAGGTGTTCAAACTTACAATGATGAAATCAAGATGTGCCTAGATTCTAATTAAACAAAATAGTGAACTAGTGACTATGAAACTCGGTATCCTTGCTGCTGTAAAGAAAAAAGGAAAAGACTGAACTCAAAGCAATTCAAAAACTGTAAGAAAAGTAAACTAAATCATATCACATCAACTCATTTTTGACCCCTCACCATTCGACTCGATCTGGCTATAGGAGGTAATCATACACAAATTGAGTAATCTGATATCTAAATTGCATAAAATAAAACTAAGATTAAACTACACATTCAACCTACAATCCCTCACCATTCGACTCGCTCTGGCTGTAGGAGGTAACCGAGAATGATATGAGTAATCTAATCACTAACTTGCAAAAGTAAATGAACTAGTATCAAACTATACATTCACACTCAATCCCTCACCATTTGACTCGCTCTGGCTATAGGAGGTAACTGAAGAATGATATGAATAGTCTAATATCTATCTTGCAGAAAAGTAAATGAGCAAAGCAAAGCTAAAGAAATAAACAGTACTGGAATTAGAAAACAAATCAGCAGAAAGGACAAGATAATTCCATCATGTCATTAGTCATCAAAAACTATATGCACTGCCCAGGCTTCCCATTAGAACCTGAAATGAAAACACTGATCAGTTGACAATCAATTAAAATCATAAAAGAAGTTATGGAAAACAAATAACATAAATACCATGAGCATGATAATATATACAACAAACATCTATGGCATCAAGAGCGTAAAATGAAGAAAAACATAAAGCTATACAGCAACTATAGGACCTTGGTGTATAGGGGCCCTCTGCAACCTCAGCCAATCAGAAACCAATCATGGATTTGAACTCAAAATCAGTGTCTTCTCATATATTGCAATGCAGTCATAAAATAAAAACCAAGTCTCGGCTCGATGGCTCGTAAAAATAGTCAAGATTACATATCATCAGCTAGCCTAAATGCATACCAAGATGTTTTATTTATAGCAGGAACTACATAACTAATTCCTAAGGTCTGCGCTGGTAGATAGACACGTAAAAGACCATAATCGGAAATTTAGCAGCATGGTAGCCGTGGGAAGTAAATCCAAGGAGGTGGTTTGTTGGATTCGGTCCACGGGCAGTCCCCAGGTGTTAGCACACCTCCTAAAACTCAGTATCTTGCCACGCAATCCTCCTCATGATGAAAACAGAGTCGTGCCACCATAAAACTCCTTGTGTTGACCACTGTTTGACCGGCTTTGACCGTGGGCTTCTGTGGATGATTTGGCTGAACCAAGGGGACATGTTCCATGTCCACATCATTTGTAGCTTGCCCATGTGGCTGAGTTCTTCAGTAGACACCTATAGCATAGACTTTAACAAAAAGGTTGCGGAAACCGATTTTGGCTGTGGAAAGTGACAGATTCCACAACTGATTGAGCAAAAATCTAAATCAAACAACAGTCACAAAACATAGTTAGGAAACCATTTATATGCTCATTTTAAACTAATATGCAATGATTTGATAGCTTGGAGGTTCAGGTAACTGGAGAAAAAGGCTAAAAAGGTATGTAGGGAAGATGTAAGTTTGGGACTCAACACACCCCTACAGTTGGAGGAAAGATATCTGTATATGTATCTAAAATATATTTCACTTGCTTATGTTGTGTAGAGAGGTCTCATGTTGAGGTTATGGTGGTTATAGTGACCTTTCTTTCACCTTCTGACCAAACCATGAAGAGACTAACTTTGTATTCTAATAGATTACATGTTTGCATTGTTTTTCTAAGTCAATAAATTGAAGTATTTGGAACTACCTCTAGTACCATGTAGAGTTGACCTATGAAAGTAATAATGACACTATGGGGACAAGACTCATAAACAACATTATGTTTCCACATATAAGGTTTTCCTAAAATAAATTCAGGAGCTTCAAGTGGGGAAACATCGTAGCACCTCATGTTTGAAGGGGTTTATGCCATAGAAAAGCGATATTGTTGGTTGACACATATGTCTCATCCATGGTTCAACCAACTAATGGTGTATGGGTGGGGTGTCGCACTATCAAAGGATTCAATCCCTTGATGACCTTGGTTGATATTAGGTTCTTTTAGCTTTCACTGTTCACCTAAATCTGTGAATAGAAGAGACACTCCCCCTCTTAAAGCTCTTTTGGATCTTCTAGTTGGATATTTGTGGTTGTGATAGTAGCACTAGATTTTTGATCATTTTTTTCTTTCCTTTACCCTATTCTAAATTAGAATCAGATCCAAAGTATATTTCCTTTTCTTTGAGATTTTCGAACAATGAATTTTTCAAGTGGAATTCATAAGTGTTGTGCCAAGGGATTTTATGGAAATCACACCACTTTCTAGTGTCACTTTTTGTGGATTTCCTTACTCTATCCTCTGTTTTGTTAGTCTAGGTTTCCCTTTTCAGACTTCTATTGCAGTGGATTTGCAGAACTAGACTCCTACTTATTCCTTTGTTTCAATTTCTTCTCAATTTTGACAACAAATCAACAAGTAGCTCCCAATGAGGAGATGTATAAGAAATCCATCTCCCTTTGAATTTTAAATGTGTATACCAGACACTTAGTCTCTGGTACCAAGATTTTGGTGTAAGGTATGGAAAATATTGGTGTACTCCAATACCGTCTTTTCTTTCTCATATTGTAAGGTTGTCCATCTCATTTATTGGTAATTATAGTTCCCTACAGGTTATAATTAATCCTTAAGAGTATCAATAAAAACTTCCTAAGTAGGTATTACCTACAAAATAACATAATAATATTTGTTTTATCTCTCTCATTAACCATATCACCAATATTTGACACGGGGAAGGAATTTTAGGAGTGCAAAAGTGATCTTTTCTTTGTAGGAAAATTTTTGGACAAAATATAACCCTATAATAGATTTATCCATTTATTGAAATCATTTGCATCTCTGTGACATTCAAATATGGGTATATCAAATTTAACTTGTAGCTTTATGGTGTGACACCTCCAAAATTGTTGTTGGTTGAAGGTCCCTCAACTATTGTTGGAAGTCATTGAAGGGTCTGGGAAAAATTGTCCATCATTTCCTCTCTCATGTGAGTGCTTCGTTAAGTAACAACTTGATAGGATATATTTCTCTAACATATTTCTTTTATTCCACCATGGGAGGCCACTGAGGTTGGAAAGAGTGATCATTCCCAAGTGAAGCAAGCTCGAGACCCAACTCTTGGACATGCACTGAGAAATAGCAAGGAACATATTGCTCTAATACCACTATTATGGGTTGTACAATGAATGAAATGTAAGGAATCAAAGGAAATGTAATGCTTACAAATAAATATAACTAAAATCATATTGATATGGTGAAAACATAACTTCTATTAGTAAATGAAATAAAATAATATTGTAGAACATAAACTAGCTAGAATGGTTGTATCTTTGAACAAAGAGAGATGGTAGATATAGGTATTCACAAGGGGCTATTACAAGAGGCTAGAATAATGGCCTTTTAAAATAAATAAATAATTCTAGAGGTAAAGAATACTAACCATAAAATATGACACACGAAAACTTTTGTGGGCTTCGAGGTTGTTAATTGGTACAACAACTTTTTGAGGGTGAAACTTTTGCATACAATATCAATTTGGGACTCACAATAGCTCATTAGAAGGAAATATACAAGGACTAAAAAATTAAATTGAGGCCAAGGAATGATATGGTAACCCTTGCCCCCCCAATTGCCAAAAAAAAATTTAGGGCCTCAAAATGGACCTAGAAGTCTTGGACCTAAAAGTCATAGAAAAATTGCCAAGAAGATAGAGATCCATTGAGACATTGGAAGAGGTGGGTGACCACTAATATCCACCTGAATTAAGAAGCCTCTATCAGTGTCCTCAAAGAGAGACTTTGATTGGACTTCACTATAATCTAGAAGCTCGTTATCCTTTTTTTTCCCTTTTGACCAAGCTAGAGTTGTTGACTTTGCTTTTTGAATATTTCCTAAAATCGAAGGGGAGGGGATGTTTTTTCATGTTTTTCAAGAGGTATCCAAACCTCTTTTTGGCCTATAATAAGTATTGATTCTAAATCCAATGTGGGTTGAGCTTAAAAATATTAGGAGGATTGGATAATGATGAGTATAGTTCTAGAATATTGGGGAAATGGCCTAATTCTCCTCCAACAGAAACCCATTTATAGAATCTAAGATTAGTTTCCAAATAGGGCTCCAATATCAAAAAAATATTAAGATATTTGGATATCCACACCTATTTGGCCCAATTGTTTCACCATGTGGGTAATAAATTTGGAAGTTAGATGTTTAGGAACCCAACCCTCACTAATCGATCAAGAAATAAATTTGAGAGGGGATCTGCGAGGGTCAAGGGTAACCAAATTTTTTTGACCCCAAATGTAAACTTGAGGTATCCTCTATGATCATTATGTTTTCCTTAATTAGAGTTTTTTAGAGTGTGAATTTCTAAAAGTCATATCTTTCCAAGTAGGGGCCATGCATATTAATGTAGAGAAAATGTGGGTTTAAGTCTTAGGATTATAAATCCACAGCTAAAATTGATCTAATTAACTAAGGGATTAAATGTTTTATGAAAACCTTCTTTCATTTAGTAACCAAGCCACTAGACCTATGCACAGAATCACTAGTTGAGAAATCCAAATCATGGAGGGCATGGGATAAAATTTGAGATTCCTTGACACTTTGTAACGTTGTTTGTTGAAGGAAAATCACTTGTGTATAGTGGATTTACACAAGGTGTTTGATTACCAAAATTTTGTGGGGTTGGCCAACCCCATATAATTCGAGGAGATAATATTCACTAGGTGACCCTTGAAGGGACATGTGATCTAAGGGCCCCAATACTTTTTTTTTTTGCCAGATCAAGCCTCTACATTATTTTTTCTTGCCAAGAGATATGTAGGATTTGCATATTCTAAGAGAAGGTTTCAAATTAGGCTCATCTAGACACTTAAGATCATCCACTAGATTATGGCCTAGGGGTAGTATCATACTTGTGATGTGGTTAGAAGGCTTCACTCTACATTTAGATCATATATTATATTTTGAATCCAAAAAAATGGCTTGAGGGAGGTTAGCAATGTCGAAAGAGGAGAGAGGAGAGTCAATTTCTGGATATTGATGATAAATGTCCAATTAAGTAGATTGAGGGATGGGGATTAGAGGGGGGGGGGGGCTTAGACTTGTGATAGAATAGATGTTGGTTAAAAAATAAATAGGGATCTATTGTTGGGAGGTTACATTCATGTATGGTGGTAGACTATTTAAAATTACATTAATTCAAGAAAGAGAGGAAACAGGGGGGAAGAGAGAGAAGGCTTACCTGAAGAGTTAACAAAAATGATCATTGTATCCAACTTTGGCTAAGGAATCAAGGGTCCTACATCCAATTAGGAATCACATTTTTCCTAAGCCATAATACTTTGCATGAAAACATGTTTATCAATGCAAGGAGTTAGTGAGCTAACTAGCTTCCAAGAGTTTGGCTTTAGAGTATCTATTTTGAACCATTTTTTTTGAGTTGGGAAGTGTTGACATTTAGCTCCCAAGTGGAAATAGTTATGGAAATCACCACACTTGAATGAAATCCCTTTGTAATCCAGGGTTTGTTGAAAATAAGATATCCTTTAGTTGATAGTAATAGTGTTTGGAAGGTCTTTGGAGATATTTAGACTGACTTGGTGTTGAGCCCTCAACAACTCCCCTTAGGTTTTAGAAAAATAAAGGGTTCCCCCATTCAATTTTTCATACCAATCTCTACTTAACAATAAACCTTAAGATTCACTTTGGTTTAAGATTATCTTGATTTGGATTCATTTTCATTGTTTAAGGTTCTCTTTTATTCACTTTGGTTTATGACTGATTTTTTTTCATAGTTTCACATTTTTGAGGTTTCCATCATCTTCTACTCTTTGAGAGCTTTTCAGTGATGTAAAATTTTCCTCATTTCAAGTTTCTGATGAAAATTTATTACCTTGTGAAGTTTTTAATTATTGTTCTATTTTGATGATGTAGCATGTTGATATGGAAAGTGATGTGGAAACTAACATGGATGATGAAGTGGCATGTTGATGTACCCCCTGAATCGATGTGGTGAATCACTCCAATGAACGAATTGTGATGGCAGTTGATATGGACTAATAACATGTTCTTTAATTTATTATTATTATTATTTGAATTGATTTAGATCCATTCAGACATCTGGGCATCTAGAGGTTTCAAGTTATGAACATCATGGTTTTACCGTGATCTTGGATATACAAATTTACTTGTATACATTTTATCCTTGATTGCTTCATACTCAGATATATTTTCACTTCGATTTGAATTTATTTCTTTTCTATTTAAATTTGTTTAGATTTAAATATTTGGGAATCCAGGCATCTAGAGGTTTCAAAGTTGTGAATATTGGTTTCACCCAGATACCTAGAAACATTTGTAGGCATCAAGTTTAAAATTGAATTAGTTTTAACATGATACATTTTTTTATCCTAGATGTCTCAATTTACATGTAATTAATTTTTAATTGATCTAGCATCCAAATAATTTCCTATGATCATAAGTTAATTTTTCATTATTGTTTGGATGTTGGATACATATTTAGGATGAAGTTTGTTTATTTATTATTTTATCCATTTAAGATGAGGTTTACTTATTATTATTTTATTTCTATTCGAGATCCGGGGGTGATACATGTTCAACTTCACTTTTTTCCTCCTAGATCCTGGATAAGTGACTTTATTCACTTATTATTTTAATTAAATCTATGTATGTGCATGCCAAAAAAACCATATCATGGGGTCCACATCCTATTCCCTCCAAGACTCTTATAAAAATTACGTAGGAAACTAAGAACAATATAAACCATTTTCATTCCCCTCCACAATACAAATGCGATAATAAATTAAGAGGTTTCAATCAACAATCAAGATCAACCCACCAATTTAATCAAGAGTTTCTGAGTTCTAACTTTGATGGTCACATCTTGAGTTTAAGAAGGCCAAATTGAGTGCAAAATAGCTTGTTTGAAAGATAAGAGTATGAGGAACATGTTGGAAGAATTGTTTTTGTTTAATTTATAGTGGAAATACTCGAACAAATTGAAAGAAATCAATGAAGGATGTGGATTTTATTTAAGGTAGTTTTATTTATTTTTAATTTTCCTTTTGAATTTTTTGATGTATAGGTAATCATTTAGAAAGCCAATAGAGGTGGACAAAGTGAGATAATCAAACAAATGAGAAGAGGGGCTCCCAAATAAATAATGAGACAAAAGAATAAATTCTCGTAGATAATAAATTCAAAGTTGTTATGCAACAAAAATCTCTAAATTGGGAGAAGTTATGGAAACATAATAACAATGATCAGGAGGAGGATAAGCAAAATAAAGAACCAATAAAGGAGAAGATTGGATGTTGAGATTTAATTTCAGGATGTATTCCTAGAAGATAATAGATTTTTTATATTTAGAAATAAATTTGAGGAAAACATGAAGAATATATATCTTATTATTTTCCTATTCTCTATTATTTACACAACTCTTTTCAACGGAGAAAGGGTTGGATATTATTTGAAATACAATAAAAAATGGTATTTTTAATCATAATTGGAGTTCAATTTTTGAAGGCCTCGAAATTAATTTTGTGAATATATATGTGCATGTAGTATTGTATGTTTTTTATTTATCTTATATGCATTTTTAGTTTCTATTTCACAGTATTTCATTCATTTAATTTCTTCCTAAAATCGGGTATTAAAATGCATTTTTTATTCCTTTACTTTTGAAATGAAACATGTAAATGATTCATTGAGTTATTTGAATAAATTAGATTAGTTATGAGTCTTTGAATGTATCATTTTTCACTTTCTGATATTCAAATGTTAGTTTTGAAACTTTCTCTCACTCCTTAGATAGCTTTATTTTTTCTATAATAGTAGATTAGACATTGCATGCAAATAAACCTATGAAAATGCCACACACACACATACACACACAATATGTTAAAATCTCTCTTACCAAGAGAAAAAATTTCTTAGGTCACTGACTAAGCCCACATATCACTCTTAAAGGCCTACATTTGGGTAATCTTTCGCCCTTTCCTCTATTGATTGGATAACACATGCCCATCTTAAACACCAACAATTTCTATTGAACAAGTAATATTTTATTGTAAATATGCTATGTCATATATTTTCCCTAGTTTAGTTTAGTTTTTATCATTTTTTACGTTAGAATAGTATATAAAATCAGGCTTCATTAGGGGAATTTTGAGGTCTAAAATGGGCCTCCTAAGAAAAATGTACAACCAAAATAAACTTTATAAGAACCAATAGGATTCAAGATGATAATCTCCACCATGGGGGGTGATTCACCATTTTTGGAGTGAAAAAGTAAAAAGATTAAAAAATAATAAAATAATAAGACTACTTTTTCAACTCGTATTTTCAACTTATCTCCCTAATTTGTTACTCAAATTTTGAGCAGGAGTACTGATTGGATGGAAAATTTAATTCCCCATCCAAGGAGTACCCATGTTGCATACTTTCGATGGATCCCGCTACACAAAAAATGAGAAATACATGAAACAATGTGATTGCAATCACATTTTTCATGTATTTCTCATTTTTTATGTAGCAAGATCCATTGAAAGTATGTAATATGGGTACTCAGATGAGAAATCAAATTTTGCATCCAACGAGTGTTTCCGCTTGAAATTTGAGTAAACCCATATGGACATAAGTTGAAAATACGAGTTGCAAAAAAAGTTTTTTATTTTTATTTTTTCCCTCTAAAATTTGATGATGTAATATAATTTTATTTTATTATTTCCACTATTATTTTATATTTTCCTTAGGAGGCCCATTTTATACCTCAAAAATTCCCCTAATGTATATTTTGGTGAGTATCGCCACACCAAATGAAAGGGGTCTCATTGGAACCCTAATCGAGTGATATCTCCCTAATTGTAAGAGGAATCTTCTGCCCATCAATACTTGGACACACCCCACACCCATGTAGCTTGAAAGTCTATAGGAGCCATTTGCTTCATAGAATAAACAAAAATAATTTTTTGTTTCATGAAAAACTTCATCCAGCCATAATATGATGGGAAGTACCAAGAGGAAAACCCACATTGAAGTAGGTTCTAGCCTAGTTGAGCAAGTATATATATATATATAAATATCCATCTCTTCAAGGATAGAGATTTTGAGCCCCATTTCCATCTTGTTGAGATAATTTTGTGTGCATCTTTGACTAAAACATGACCTTGTCCAACCCACCTCAAGATAACCACATCGATTGAGGGACATAGTCCAAGGAACTAGAGAAGTTTACTTCAGTCCATTTCCTTAGTCCCTTTATCAACATCCTCTTGTTGGGAAAATGACCTATAGGTGCTTCATTTTCCATTTTTTGGATATCATTTAGCTTGATATCCTCCCGAAGGACATGGCATGGCCCATATTCTTTTTGTGTCACACATTGTAAGTGTTTTTTAGGAGAAGTCTTAGCAGGGGATGCCCAGGTGATATTAGACAAGGTTAGTGTATGCACTAGACAATTTCCAATAAGCATGTATAGGGATAGTAGGGTGTCGATAAATCCTTTTGTTAGAGGAACAAAAACATAAATTTCCATGAAGAGAGTTAGTTGGGTACATAAGGGGAGAGATGGAGCACACACTAGAAAGGAGAGAAAATCAAGGAGATAGGGTGATGTATGTTGGAGCCATATTAGCGTTCAAGGAAGTGACCAGTGGGAGATCTATAGGCTTATCATGATGGGAAAAGGGAGAGACGATCCCTCTATCCTTATGGTCCAGTATGGGTACATATTCAATTAGGGGAATGATTGAAATATGACGTCCCTCTACATCCATTAATGAGGGAGTGTCTTTTCCATGTGAATTATAACAACCCATTTTGTAAATTCTCTCTTGTAGACATTGTAAATATTTTCCTTGTAATTATTATTGGAAATGCAATCACAATTAACTAGCTTAGAGAAAGGGATACAAATTCTAGAGCTTGAGTTGAGGAAGTTCATTGGGAACTTAGAGGAAGTATCCCATTTAATGAAAATGGTGGACTCACTGGTTTTGGCTTTAAATGAACTTGACTAAAAATTAAATGGATCTGGAAGAAGTGAATGGGTCTCTCAAAGAATGAGGACATGCCCATGATTTATTGGGGAAATTTAAAAGAAATAAAGAACAAGAAATTAATGGAGAGTGGGATGCGTTGGTTAGGGGAGTAATTGGTATGGGAAGGCACACAAAAAAACGTGGAAAATTAGACAGTTGCAAGAAAACAAATGTGGGGAGAGTTTTTCAAATGGAGTAATAGCCACGATAGAGGGGGAAAAGTAAGAAGACAAAAAAAAGAGGTAACATTTCATTCTATGATGATGGCCTCAAATGAAAGAGAACAAAATAATGTGAAGTGACCTATGCGAAGAAAAGAAGATTTGCGTGGGAGCTGGGAGTGACAATTGTGCAAAGGTCCTTCAATAAACTACTGGAGGGGATTTCTCATTTGGTTGAGCACTGAAAGTGTTGGTTGGGAACCTTTTAGGTGAAGGGTAGTCGTCTCTGGATTCTTTATTTTGGCTGAAGGGTGGAGGTGGGGAAGTATTTGGATTCCCTGATAGCTAGTGGGTGTAGACTATACTCTTTAGATTCCTAGTCAAGGAGTGTCCTAATACATTGCATTGCTTGTTTTCAAGCCTCATAAACACATTAGTGTGCTTTGGATTCTTGGTTTAGGGTGGAACCACTCAAAGCATTGTTAGTCTAGTTATGGGTACATTCTCATTGTGTTTTATATTCCTGGTTAATGTGGAGACACTAAGGGTAGTTCATTAAGGATGGAGGTGGAATATCCTCTAGATTCCTCAATATATCTGGTTTGGTAGGATTGGCTATGGTGTTATCTCTAGATTCCCCGATGTTGTGAGAAGATTTGGTTGTTCCCTAAAGCACTCCTCCTCAAACTATGAATTTTGGCTCAAGGGTGAAAACTACAAGAAAGATTGGTTGCAACGCATATAAGGTTGGGTTGAGAGTTGAAGTCCTAATCTTAGTTTCTAGTTTATGTTGCTACATAAGGTAAGTATTTACGTATGCTTCATATGTTTATTATATTGGTTAAATTCTTAGGCTTATAATGAGGAATGATAAATTCCTGTGTGAATATGGAATGTTTATTCCTGTATTATTTTACTAAGGAATTGTTGAATTCATGCATGTGTTTTATGAGCTTGAATTTTAGTGATTTTATTGTCTTTATGGGATGGTGAATCTCTATGCTTACTTTATTCAAATTGACATGTATGGCTTGTTGGCATGATTTTGCTATTGATATTGAATGGAATGAAGGAATACATTTTTAATATGTGATTGGGAGCTAGTCATGTTCCCTATAAAATTAGTGAGCTGCACTCATATGCACATCTTTGTGTTTTTTGGGATCATTAATGGTCCAAGTTTTATTGTTGTCCTAGAAAATTTTGGGAGTAGTAATTTTGTGCAATTCAACATAGTTTAACGAATAGAGGGGGTACAATGAACTATGGATTCCATGGTTAGGGTGCAATATTAGGGGTATAGGAGATTTAAGAATTCAATTCTTGATCTTGTAGATGACTAGTCTATCATCTTATAGGCATTTATATCACAAATGGTTTGGGCTTGTATGAAATTGAAAATAAGTCTGAAGATTTTTTTATAAGTATAAAAGATTACAGAATAGACCAAAAACTCATTGTGAAGGACCAAAGATTGGGGGTCAGGAAATTCAAGATTAATCAATGTGGTTAGGCTAGGCTTCCAGGTCTGTGGTCGGTAGTTAAGCCTTAGCAAGGTCATAGGTCGGGGGTCAAGACCTCAAAAGAGTGCATGAGAGGTTTTCTCATGGAGAGGCTAACCCCAATTTTTTCAATTGGAGGGGCTGGGGCTCTTGGCCCTGATGATGTGGCATATGCCATGAGGAGGACCCCTAGTAGGGTGGGGTCACCACGAGGGTACCACATAGGTGTCACATGGTAAGTCCTTATTAGCATGGACGATAAGTAACATATTAAAAATTTGAAATACCATATCGTTTGATCTATAAGTCGACTTGAGGTAAATCTTACATCATCTGAAAGGTATCGATGAGACAAATAAGATGGTGACATTGGCTTTTATTTTTGAAGAAGTTGAAGGATGAGGAAATTTTATGACTCCATTTCCATGAATGGACTATGAAGGTTGGGTGACAATAATGCACTCATCTACCCCTAATATGGTTTGTTAACAACAAAAAACTATTCACATATTTGTACAATCCAAAAGACGAAAAATCGTCCAAAAGAATGCACAAATGAAGATTTTCCAACTAAAGACATTATAAAGATAAAAAAAAATAATTTATTCTAAGGTCCAAAGTATATGGAATTCAAAAATTCATGATAGTGTGGATTTTTCTTCGATAGCCATGCTGCACACAATATTTTCTTCGAAAGTCGCACTGTCGAAGGAATGGTCAACTCAACAATTCAGGACCACTTCCCACACTTGGAAGATGACTCCCTATCATGATTTCAGTCAACGAAAACTGAATTCTAGTTGACCTGAAGATATGAAACCCTCAATGGAATCATCTTTTCCTACTCATAAGTAATTATCATTCATGAACCAAGAGAGGGAAGATGGATTAAAAAAGTTGTATATAAATAGGTCGTGGGAGAACCAAAACATGAGACAATGTTATGCTGGCCAAATTTCTATCAGAGAAAACCTTCATTTCATTGTTGAGGAAGAAGTAGTAGAGCACCATTGTGTTGGCATAATTCGTCTTAGCAATCCATCACTTTAGTGTAGATAGGATTTCACCATAGAGAGAATCTTGATACTTCTTGGATAGAGTGGAGAAGCTTGTGAATGGAGTGAATAAAGGAACCTCCTTGCTGACGATTTTTTAGCACCATTTCTCAAAGAATTCTCTTCAAGTGTTTAGCATTCTACTAATTTTATTCATTTCCTACCACCAACAATCAATAAAGGGAGCCATTTTCCATAATTACATTGACTTGTTTGCTTCATTAAGAATTGCTTATCTGTTCATTTATTTGTTTTAGTTTATGTTTGTGTGTGTATTGTCTCCACCATTTACAATACTTTGTTTATTCATGTTTGTTCATCTGAAAAAAACCAAACTGCTTATTTTTGTTTGCAGGGAACAACCTACTGCTAAGAAGGTGTCTTTTGGTACACAATTGCTACAAAAACACTACAACGAGATTAGCGACTCCACTAGTTTGTTTTCTTTAATATAAAGGGTTGTGTTTGTAAGACCTTCTCTCTACATGATCAACTTACAAAGTGTTCAACATCTCTCTGAAATTTTTGCAGGACCTTTTGGACCTATTATTAGTTGAGAAGATTGTTATTTCACAGTTTTTTTATCGACTGTGTGGCTTTTGCACAAACATATTTGCGGCCATGTTTGTGCATAACTAATCCTGTGCGCTTTCTAGAAAGCTAAAAAATCCTTGTAATTTCACAATTTTCAGGTGATTGGTAGCCTTTAGTGAATTTCGTTCACCTCTGCAATTTTTTCCAGTCAGTTTAGATTACTTAATTTCTCTAGTAATTTCAGTTAGCTGGGTAATTAGATTATATTTATTCTTATTTGAGATTCCCATATAGCTTAATTAGGGGGAAAGTTAGGTTGCCAAATTCCACATATTTTTCAATCTATTTTGCTAGTTTTTTCAAATCACATAGCTTCATTAGTAAAGGAGTAAGTGGCATGTCATCCAAAAATCTTGTTACTAACGATTTTTTTTTCATTTCATTAGTTTTGGGACCAAGACCAAGTGTCATTATAGAAAGAAAGTAATATCTTCTTCCCTTGCGTCTTTTGGGTGAACTTGCGCTAGCATATGGAATCTTTTTTATCGCACTTATGCTTTCCATCTCCCTTTGGTCACACATAGTTTAATAGGAGAAATAGTAAACGACCCATTATCTGCATATAATTTCTTTTTCATGTAAGGAACAATATAAATCTAGTGTAATTAGGAGGATATTGTAATGGATCAACAAATATCCATATCTTCTCACACTTTTCATGCTCACTTGATCACTTGCACACAATTACACTTCACACACTAAGATTCTATAAGCTTCGTATTAGAAGGCGTCCAATTTCTAGAGCTTTTGATAATTATTTTATTTTAGCTTACATATCACACCCTAAAGAAAAGTAAGACCCTTAAAAGCAACCATAACTTGAACCAACTAAATTCCCCACAAGGGCCACCAAAGAATTTATAGTTCAGGTTAGGACCATTGGGGGTAGGCATCCCATAAGCCACCATGGTCATATTACATCTTTGAGACATATCGGTTGACATTTTAGGGAGCTTAAAATCCTTCAATCATCCCATGAAAAAGAATACCCGAGCATGGTAGAGATCCGATTTAGAGGGGGTTTGGCTTAGGTCTAGTGTGTGCAGTACTATTTGGGGCTACCAACCCGTCCAGTGCTCGATAATGGTAATTGACTACCAATAATTTAAATACTTGAATGCTCACGTGGGATGAAGGTACTTTAGTGGCCAAAATCTAGGGAATCCATCCCTATAGGTGGAGGTGTGGGCAACACCAAAGCCTCATCCATTACCTTGGTCAATTCTTCGACTGCTAGAAGGTGTCACCAGTTCTTTCGGGACGTTGTCCCAATACCCATAAGAGGATATCTTCACGAGGCTCAGTTACTTTGAGAGTTGAAAGGATGAATAGGTCTTCATAGGATCTTTGATCATACATAAAAACAAAAGAAAACCATTTTGTTTGATTGATCACATAGTCTAAAGTTAAAGGGAAAGTAATCATTTTATTTTTTCTTTGTTCTATGTATGTGATATATTTTCTTTGAGAATCATCTCCTTCCCTTAATCACACGAATTAGCACACATTGTATTTGACACCATAGGGGACCCCACGACTCCCATTCTCTCTATACATTTTCTAAACCTTCCTCCATTACTAGGAGGAGTTCCAGGTCTCTTTCCATTTACGTGTAGAAGACACCAATAAGATACTGTTGTAAGATCTTCCTTTATCAATGCAACTTTTCTTGGAAACCATTCCTTGTCAAAGTAGCGCATACACTACCCCTCAGGGGAGCCCCCACAAATCCCCTCGAGGGAGTCCACACAACACTCACTAGGGTGACCACCCTCATCAGGGAACCCCCATTCATATAGTTGTCTAAAATCATTTAACAATGGAGGACAACTCGCAGGTCCCGTCCTTAGATTCTTTATACCTTCCAAATTTAATTAAGCTAACCAATGATCTGATTGGACATGACCAGAATTGGCCAGACATGCCCACCAAGCTCCCTTCATACATTCCAAAATTTGAATGGAATTAGGGATAAGACCCAAGAAACCATGTAATGAATTTTCACTTGTGGTGTTCATCTAATAGTATCACAGATGATACTATTTGATTAAGACTATTTCAATGCACCCTTACTGGGCCAACATTGAAATGGTATATTGTCCAACCTTCTGCATCACATGGAAGCTTGATATCCCTAGATACAACATTCCTCACATTCTTCTAGCTCTTGGTTCATCACGACTCGAACCTAAAACTCCTTACCCACTTCAAGAAAACACATGCTACACACATATCAGATCATATCCATGAATGGAAAAAATGTAATAGCTTGTGTAAAGCACAGTTTGAAGACAAAGTCCTCCTTGGCATTTATTGAGTTCCCTCACATCAGAAATTTCAAAAGAAGTGGAAAATGCATCCCCACATAACAAGGAAGAGTTCATTAGAAAAACTCAACAATTAAAGCTTATATACACTCAGTTTGAATATCTCTACCATGTGCTTCCATATGCCCCATGCTTGTAGACTTATAAAGAGACACCAGGCACATCCATTGTTGTCGTTGGGTTGATTGGAATCATAGCCTAAAATCACCCTGGCAACAGTTTCTAGTACCTTGGATACAATTACAGTGGCCAAACATTTGGCGCCACAACATCGCCTCACCACACATCATATTACCCTAGAAAACCTATGCCTATGAAAGATCCTACTATTCAGGTTAACCAATACCAACCCATGCAGGGTGGTCAATACCTTCCCACACAAGGTGGCCCATACCCCCTAGGAACATGGAACCAATTCTTCCTTCCCAAAACTCATACACCAGTTAGGGACAAGGGAACCAATATTTATCTTTCCCTGCACCTCAATAGAATAAACTGCTAATGCAAGCTAACATGGCGGTTAATCTAGTGAAACCTTCTCTCACTCAACATTGGGAATCGAAGGAATAAATGAACTCATCTAACCCACCTAATGTTGTTAAGAAAAAACCAAAGAGAAAGCCAAAAGGAGAGCTTAGACAAGAAGGAAATCAACAACAACCTTCGCGGGCACCGACTGGGGGTAACCCCAGCAGGAACCCAAACCAAGGATCAATCAATAACCACCCACAAAGGAAAAACAGGAATATGAGTCTATGGACTAACCATGCTTGTGCAATTTTTGGTGAGTATGGTTATTACACCCATCACTGTCCTCAAATACCTGAGTTGAAAAGGATGAAAGACAATGGGGAAAAGGGGGGAAAAACCAACAAACTGCAGTGATGCAACATCCCTTCCCCCACCAGGGGTGGTAAATACCAGTAGGAACACTCCCAAAACCCTTATGGAGGAAGTTCCCAAAGTGCCTCAAACCGCGACATTTACATGGCAGGAGATGTTCTCCTGCAGATGCACAACCGAGAGTACAAAACTCCATGAGAAACCAATCCTTCTGTTGGGTCAATATATTGAGTAAATTAAGACAAGTATTTTAAATATCAATCCAGGTTTGTAGAACTTAGAAGCATGTCGAAAATATTTGGATATTAGTTCTAATCAGCTTTAGAAGATAAGTTATGGAAACTGAAGGAAATGAAATTATAAATTAATTAAAAGTGCATATTACAAATATAAAATTCAACTAAGTAATTTCTAATTCAATGTGTAATAAGCAGTAGAATTGGCTCCTAACTTAGGAGAATTAGATTGACCTTTTTCTAAAATACTATTTTATGAATAAAAATAAAAACCACTAATAAGCAATAGCTTAAGATACATAAAATAATAATTGAAGAGGCTCCTAACTAAGGAGGTCCTTGTTTTACTTCATTACAAATTCATTCATTATTAATGCCATTGTTAGAAAACTGGAAATTCAGAAAATCACTTGAAAGCAGGAAAGATGAATTTTAGTTTCTATTCATTGATTAGATAGAAAAAGAGTTTAACTTAAACATTGGTTTGTCCCTTCACATATAGATTAGAAGTAAACTAATATTTATCAACAAACATAATAAATCATCATACATCTAATTGAATAAACAAATCTGAAGCAAAACTAGTTTATGAAAATTAAGCTAAATTAACCATGAAGTGTACTTAGCTTGGTGTGGGGGCCCTCCACCCTTGCCTTGCACACTTGAAGAGATTATCAGCTACTACAAACTCAGTCAATAATCCACAACATTGAACAACTAAAAGAAGATAGAACAAGTTCCTCAAATTAACTCAAAATATTTAGAAGTCTCAATATGAAATTATACCTACATATTCATGCCTTTAATGTTTTAGCTTAAATAGAGAGAATATGAAACAAACTAAACTAAAATGTCTCTAACAACTATGTATACCCTTATCCTACCTATCCAGGTCGAGCTTATCCATCCAATCACTCAAAATCTGGAAATCCCATGAAATCCCAAAATTGGCTTATTTCCTAGGGATTTCTTGAATGATTGGTCCTGTTTGACCAGCTTTGACCGGGCTTGTTTAAGCTCGGTTTGACCAAACCAATAGGAACACAGTCAATCTTAGTTCCAAAGCTTTCTAGAAATGTGCTCAGCTCGTGCTCAAGTGTCCTACAAGTATGACATCAATGAATCCATTACGAGAAATTCTGGTCTTGTCCAAAAATGCACTTCAAATCCAATTTTTATAAAAACATCTAAAATTTGAAAAAATTAATTTATATACCTAAATATGTATAAATTGGTCAAAATGGGGTGTATATGATGTTAAATGGATGGATAACATGGAAATTAAGTGTATTTAATTAAGCAAAATTCGATTAAAAATGAGGGCCAACATCTCCCCCTTGTGGATGTGCAAGCATGTCCTCATGCTTGCTTCTTTCTCTTGGACCTTACGAGCTCTGATGTAAACCCTGTACTTAATCCAAATGCTTCTTGTTGTGTTCCTTGTAATAGACAGTCAATTCCCTCGTACCACTCTTCCTTGTAGATTGTAGCCTTGACTTTTTGTTTTTCATACTTGTTCTTCCATAAGTTTTTGTTTTTTGAAAGCTTGCATGCAAAGAAGATCATTATTTGTTTTTAGTTTTCCAAATTCCTCATTTAGCTTTTCATTTTCCTTGATCAATTTTGCATTGTTTTTCTTGTATGTCTTGTTGTCTTTCTTCAAATGCCTCTCTAGAATTCTGCTTATATCCAATTGATCTGTTAGCTCTTTTATTTTTCTAAGGTGTAAGTCTTTCTCCAATTTTTGTGTGTCTTTGGCAAATGAAGTGGCTTCAACATTATCAAAGTATGAATCATTCTTTGATGTCTTTTCATATGCTTATTTTTCCAATCTCTCAATGATTTCATCAACTTGTTTTTCTATGGAAGGTGTTTCAACAATCTGTACCTCAGGGTCTTTCTCTTTACTACTTGTCTCTGCTGGACTTTTCCTCCTATGCCTCCTGGGAGTGGACATGAAATATGTTTCTCTCTCAACCATGATAGTATTTTTTTACTTTTTGGACCTTGTCCATGTATAGAGAGGTGAGTTCATTATGCTTCTTGTTTCATGAACTGGTTTATACTTTTCCTCTATGGCCCATTCTTCAAAGTGATGTTGAACTAAAAAATCTTTCCATACTACACCCTTTATTTTCATTTGATATTCTACAAGAATTTTGACGAGTCCTTGGTGATAGATTTTTGCTTCCTTGAGTTTAGTTTCATTTTTCACATTCTCTATCATTTTAATCAGATTCTTAGAGAAGAAATATGGTTAATTTATTTTCACTCCTCCTCTGATATGCTGGAGAAATTTGACATGATAAAGATGCACCACATTGGGTCCTCTGTCACATGTAAAAAAATTCTAAACAATTAAAACAAATTCTGCCCATGGCTCATTAAACCATTCCCAGGTATGCCCTTGGTTCTATCAAATGATCCCTTCCTATTTTTGTTTAAAAATAAAGTCCATCCCTTTTCTTTAAAGTGTAAGCCCTTATGATACTATTCCCTTGACAGTGGTAGATCTAAGGCCTGAGAAATGTATTCTGGAGTCAATGGGATAACTAGGTTTCCCACCATGGTTTGGTCTTGTGCATAATTGTTTATAAACTCCTTGGTGATGCTTTCATTGTGCCCATTAAAATTTTGGACGAAGCCTATAATATCAGCTGGATAAATTTTTTCTATTGTCTCTTTTTCCCAATGCTCAATCTGTAATTCTTTTGGTTCTACCCTGATAGAGCCATATGATTTGAGAATCAGTTTATATAACTTTGCACTATCATCAATCTCATTTTGAAAATAAAAATTATGCATACATACAGATATTTGTTGATTTATTCATACATTTTGGTGATAGGGCTTACCTCCTGTCTGATGCTCTTAAAAAAACAATGAAATCAACCTTGTTCAACCTCTGTTCTACTGCCAAAAAAAAATGGTTCACTGTTCTTCAAAACATTGTTCTTTGTCTATAAAAATCATAAAAACATTTTGACCATGTGTTTATTTCTCCTTGATTCACAAATCAATCTCTACTTTTTCCAAAAATCATCAAAAATCTCAGCTCTGTTTCAAAAATTCTCACTGTGCATGTGAATGAAACAAATTTGCCCATACAATCATACATGAATTATGTTCACTGTATATAAAAAACAGGAATAATTTGTTCTGTGTATGTATCACAAACAAAATAAAAAACTTTGCATTTTCGCATGCAACCACGCTTGAAGAGATTACGAAAATTACCTAATCTGGAAGTGATTTTATGATATTCTTGAGATAGCTTGAGTTGATGTGTTAGACAATACCAATTAAATAAAAAATATTCTTCGATATTTCCTAGTATTTTTTCATTAAATCAATGGAAAATACGTGTTTAATGGTGGCAATCACTCAGGTTTCTAAACTGGAGTTTTAACTCTTTTTTGACATGACACAATGCAATATTTTATCACGGGTTCTATTCCTTGAAATCCGTTAATAGTTGGAGGCGATCTGTTACCTTCTTTTACGGTATTTCTGAGGTCTGGTGGAGTGCTCAATCAACTTACGTGTTGAAAAATCGCGGTCTTCTATCCTCTTGAAAATCGATGCCTTCTTCCTTCCATGACGTATATATTCTGTGTTGCTTCATCTATTCAAGGTTCTTGTTTTACGCAGTGCTCTATCCTTCCTTGTTTTCATTTTGCTTCTTATTTATCCTTCCTCAAGAGTGTTCTATGTGTGCGCATGAATGCGCAACATTCAACACCTCTACCTGAGTGGAATTCGGCTATGATGGTGGGAAAAAACATTTAATTACAGAGTAGTAGTTTACACAGTGAGAAAATAGCATAGTTTGCAGTGTTTGAAGCATTTGTATGCTTGTCTAAAGCTTTTGACCGTTTCTACCTTCCACCACATAGTCTAACTGCATACTTTGGCTGCCATGTGTCTTGCTGACAACGTTTCCCCTTTTTCCTTTCCTCCATAGTGTTTATGCTTGTCTCATCACTGTAATTCATATTCTCTGCTCTACTCATGTCTTTTTATGCCCATTCCTTTGTATTTGTAAACCATGTAATCAACCATTTCTTTGCATCATTAATCAGTCATTCATTTGTATTCCCATCGAAATGCATCATAATACCATTGCATACCTTCACTCCTTTGCATTTTGTTGCATCATTTCAACCTAGCATTTCATTGCATCATTTCGACTTTGCATTTCGTTGCATCATTTTACATTATGTGCTTGGTCCTTAATCATACAATGGTATTTTGCATTTTTCATTGTTTTAATTTAATTTTAAAATATCCCTAGAATGGTCACGTTTAAAATTAAATTTAAATGACACAAACCTTTGTTATTTTTTTGGAATCTAAGGGTTTGAATATTAAACCTTCACTTTTTGATCCATATGCTTTAAGAAAATAAGTAATTTTTATTTATTTATTTTTTTATGATATGGAATGATGGTATAGGGAATGTAGGAGTAATGTGATGGTCTTTTTTTTATAATATGGAATGATGGTATAGGTAATTTAGGATTAATGTGATGTTTTTCTTTTATAATATGGAATGATGATTAAATGTAGGAAAGGGTAATGAATAGGTGATGATAGTAGTGGTGATAATATTGAAGGTAGCAATAGAATGCATATCAAGCACTAAATTAGTCTTAAAAATTTCTAGAAAAAATTTTAAAAATCGAAATTTTAAGAGTAAATTTTTTTACTTACTGTACTTGTACTCCCATAAAATATTTGATGTTAATGATGTCTTCTAATCAAATGATAGTTGGCAATGTCTTTGATGGATTTCCAGGATATATTGAAATGTAGAGACTTATTTCTGCTTCATGTTTTCGCATCTAACATTGATTCATGATCTTTGAATGTTAATGTTGTTCAAGTCCCTTTTGCAATTTGTAATTGATGTTTCAGGTCCCTTTTGACATGTACTTTTCAACAATTTTTTTATGTTACATCTACCATATAATACACGTTCCTTCTGCATAATGATATTTCAGGCCCCTTTTGCACAATATTTTTAATGATGTATCAGGTCCCTTCTGTCATGTAATTCAGGTTCCTTCTGCAATTCAGCTGCTCAAACTATTTGCATAGTTTTATCACAACTTCCCCTTTGCTTATGTTAAGACTTGTCCTTGAGTCTAGTATTTTTGGAGGATTGTTTCTACAAAATCAAACAGAAGTAAGAGGAAAACAAAGTAAATAATTCATACGAGCCAAACTAGTTGGTTTTCCTATATGAATTCAAGTTTGCTTTGCGCCAACTTCTTGGATTTTCACAAGCAAACTTATTTTATCTTTTTATTATTAATTTATTTTTTTGTATTTTTTTATTCTTCTGGAATTATGGAAGGCTTATTGCTATGTTGTTCCATTATTTTCATATCGGTGTCTTGTTCAGTTGTGTTATATTCTTTCCACGACTAACCCACGTAGTTAACGAGGGTTAGAGGGGGGGCAAGCCGCCCATTCGCTACGTTGATTGTGTAGCGG
>APFE031330657.1:0-18930 GCA_000404065.3 Pinus taeda | reverse complement strand
AAAAGGTTATTCCCAGGTGCCGGGAATTGATTTTGGTGATATTTTTTCTCCTATTGCCAAGGTAACTTCTATTAGATTACTTTTATCTGTTGATGCTGCTTTTGATTTGGAGGTAGAACAGATGGATGTGAAGACAACATTTCTTCACGGGGATTTGGAAGAGGAAATCTACATGAAGCAACCTGAAGGCTTTGCGGTGAAGAGTAAGAAAGAACTAGTATGCAAGTTAAAGAAGTCCTGTATGGGTTAAAACAGTCACCAAGGATGTGGTATCAAAAATTTGATACATTTATACGGGGACTTGGCTTCACCAGAAGCAAAGAAGATCATTGTGTGTATTTTAAATTAATTAGTGACCGTGTTATTTATCTGGTCTTGTATGTGGATGATATGTTGTTGGTTTGAAATGACAAAGAAATTATCCAAGATTTGAAGACCCAATTGTCCTCCAAATTCGACATGAAAGATATCGGTGCTGCAAACTATATTTTGGGCATGGAAATTAAAAGAGATCGGGCAAAGAGGAAGCTCTGGTTAAACCAGAGGAAGTATGTTGAGACAATATTGCAGAGGTTTAATATGAAAGATAGTAAATAGGTGAAGGTTCCTATTCCTGTAGGTGTGAGGTTATCTGCTGAACAGTGTCCCAAGACACAAGAAGAGGAAGAGGACATGTCCCGTGTTCCATATGCAAGTGCAGTCGGTAGCTTGATGTATGCAATGGTCTGTACTAGACCAGACATTGCACTTGCAGTGGGAGTATTGAGCAGGTTTATGTCAAAACCAGGGAAGGAGCACTGGACAGCAGTGAAGCGGGTTTTCAAGTATTTGCGTGGCACTAGTGATTATGGTTTGTGCTACCAAGGAAGACCAGGATTAGATAGAGTGTTGGATATTCATGGCTTTGTTGATGCAGACTGGGTTGGAGATCTGGGTTAGAGAAGATCTACAAGTGGGTATGTGTTTAACCTATTTGGAGGTGCAGTTAGTTGGATGAGGAAGAAACAATCTGTAGTGGCACTATCAACTACAGAGGCAAAATACATGGCAGCCACTCATGCAAGCAAGGAAGCAGTTTGGTTGCAGAGATTGCATTCAAGTATGGGGTTAGTACAAGAAGCTATAAGGATGGACTGTGACAGCCAAAGTGCAATTTTCTTGGCAAAGAACCCTGCATATCATTCAAAGGCAAAGCACATTGATGTTCAATATAACTTTGTGAGGGATATGATAGAAGGCAAGAAGGTGTTGCTGGTAAAGGTGGACATTTTGAAAAATACTACAGATGCATTGACAAAATCTGTGAGCTCTGAGAAGTTCTCTTGGTGTAGAGAAACAATGGGCGTTGCAGGGCTGAATAAATGACTAAGCTCTCTTGTGGCTCTTTATAGAAAGAAAACAACAAGTGGGAGAATGTTGGGTTGTGTTATATTATTTCCACAACTAGCCCTCGTAGTTAACCGGGGGTTAGAGGGGCGGTGCAGCCCCCCCTTCGCTGCGTTGATTGCATAGCGGGGGGAGGAGGTCACAGGGGATTTGAGGAGTACCTGTAACCCCACTCTATGGGGTCCGGGGTAGAGCCCAAGAAAATTTTGGTTTTGGACCCTATGTTAGGTTGGGCGGACCCACCTATGGTTTTGTGCATGATTTTCGCACATGGTTTTGGACGTAATGGTTTTCGGTCATGGTTTTGGACATGATGGTTTTTGATCATGGTTTTGGACACGATGGTTTTTCGGTCCATGGCATTGGATGCCTCAGCATGTATAAATATGTACTGTAACATTGAAAAGAATATAATGAAAAATCAAGCTGGTAGTCATGGTTTTGGGATCTAGGGGAAAATCTTTGTGTATATGTGTTTTATGTGTTATGCTCTTGCATTGTTTATTTTTTCTATTTTAGAATTTGTATGCAGGCAATCTCTGTACAGGGTTAAAACCTACATGTTTGTTGTAATTCTTTTCATAAAATCCTCTTTATTTATAGGCTTATTGTAGACTTTAAACCTATTTCCATTAACTACAAATGAAATAGATGTTTCATCAATTGTTTTTATTTTGATAGCTCCATTATCAAAGATCTCTTCTATCTTGTATGGCCCCAACCAATGAGTTGTAAACTTTTCTTTGAAATTCCTAAACTTGGAGTCAAACAATAATGCCCAATCTCCTTTATTGAATGTTTTATTTTTGATAAATCGATCATGCCATTTTATTCTTTGTTACTGCACAAGAGATGTGTGTTCTACTATTTGTCGTCTTATTTCATCCAGTTAATTTAATTCCATGACTCGTTGTTGTTGTGTTTCAGATAATTCGATTCCCAACTTTGTTTCTAGTTTGAATGTATGTATTTAAAATTCTATGGGTAATAGGACTTCTTTTCCATACACCAATTGATATGGACTGAACCCATTTGTGTTCTTCCATGTTATCCCGTATGCCCATGGTGCATCTCTCAATTTCTTTAATCAATCCTTCCTATTCATTTGTACAGTTTTTGTCATGATATTCTCCAGGACTCTGTTTGTTGACTCCACTTGTCTATTATCTTGAGGATGGTATAGTGTTGATTTTCTATGTTTGATCTTGTACTTTTCTGTAAGATCTCGAACAAGTTTGGAGGTGAATTGTGTGCCTTAGTTAGTTACAATATGTCTTGGTACTCCAAATCTAACAAATATTTCCTCAAAGGGGAATGTGACTATTGTGTCTCATGTTGCTCTTGCTACTGCCATTGCCTCAACCCACTTAGTAACGCAATCAATACATACTAAAATGTACTTATTTCCATTTGAAGGTGGGTTTATAGGTCCCACAAAGTCTAGAGCCCATTGCTCAAATGGCTCTATGAGTACTTGTGGCTTTAATGACATTTCATCTGATATTATTGGCCTTCCTATTCTTTGGCAGATTTCACGTCTTTTGACATAAACTTTGGAATCCTTGAAGATCACTGGCTAGTAGTAGCCAAGTTTCAGTACCTTGTAGGCTATTCGATTGTCTGCAAAATGACCACCACATGGATCATCATGACATGCTTTCAAAATATCTAAGAATTCATCTTCTCTAATGCATTTTCTTATTATTGGATCAGAACTAGTATAAAAGAGATGACTGTTGACCTAGTTATATCTATCACTTTCTCTAATTATTTTTCTTTTCTGTTTATTTGTGAAGTGGGATGTAATTTTCCAAAAGATAAATAGTTTTCTATATCTACAAACCATGGTGTTTTGATAGTTATTGCAAATAAATGTTCATCTGGAAAAGTATTTGAAACGGGATTCGGATCACCAGGTGAATGAAGCCTTGAAATAAAGTAAGCTACTTGATTATCTTTACCTGGTCGATCTTGAATTGTAATGTTAAATTCCTGCATTAACAATAACCATCTAGTAATTCTGCCATTTGTAATTGCTTTATTCATTAAGTATCTAATGGTTGAATGGTCTGTGTCAATGAATACTTGATAGCCTGTTATGTAATGCCTGAATTTATTAACGACATGTACTACAACTAGCATTTCTTTTTCTGTAACTATGTAGTTCAATTATGCTGGCATTTTTTTTTTTACTTATGAAATATATGGCATAATTAAACTGCTTTTCTTTCTTCCCAAGTGATGCACCTATAGCTGTGTCAGATGCATTAGTGGAGATGTGAAATGGAAAAGACCAATTTGGTCCTCGAAGAATGGGGGCAACTGACAATTTGTCTTTTAATAATTGAAATGCATTTCGACAATTATTTGTCCATTGGAATTCAACATCTTTTGCGAGTAACTTGAATAGAAGCAAAGCTATTTTACTAATTTTTTTAATAAATATCCTATCATAGCCTGCATAACCCAAGAAACTTCTTACTTCTTTTTGAGTTGTAGGTGGCATTAAATTCACAATGACTCATATTTTCGTTGGATCCACCTTAATTCCCGATGAAGAAATATGGTGTCCCAACACTATCCCTTCGGTCAACATCATGAAGAATTTTTCGTTGCTTAGGGATAGATTTGTCTCTATGCATCTTTTCAAAACTTTCTCAAGATTTTTCAAACAATCATCAAATGTGTTTCCATATACAGTGAAATCATCCATATAAACTTCTACACATTCATGGATTAAATCAGTAAATATTGCAAGGACTTCTCTTTGAAAAGTAGCAGGTGCATTACATAACCCAAAAAGTAGAACATTATATGCATTTATTCCCCATAGGCAAGTAAATGTTGTTTTGTCCTGGTTTTCCAATGCTATCCTTATCTGATTATACCCACTAAATCCATCTAGAAAAGAAAAGAAATTCTTCCAAGCTAATGAATCTAGTACTTGGTCAATAAATGGTAGCGGGAAATGATCTTTTAATGTGGCTTTGTTCAATTCCCTGTAGTCTACACATATTCTCCACTTCCCATTTTTCTTTGGCACTACTACTAAAGGAGAAACCCATTGACTATCAGAACTAGGATAGATGAATCCAACTTGTAACAATTTTTGCAATTCTTCTTTCACTATTTCTTTCATCATGGGATTCATTCTTCTTTGAGGCTGCCTTACTGGTTTGATATGATCATGAGTGTAGATGTGGTGGATACATGTTTTTGGATGAATCCCCTGCATGTCCGTGTAATCCAAGGCAAAAGCTTTTGAGTATCTATGTAACAATTCTATTACCTCTTGTTCTTGTGATGATTGCAAGTTATTACCAATATTCAAATTCTTTCTAGGATAAATCTCAATGATTTTACTTTTTGAATTGGTAATTGAGTTAACAAGAAAAATATTTGTGAATGAATATTGCAATGATTTTGTTAGTGTCAGCCTTTGCAGCCTTCCTCCAGTGATCAAACATGCTCTTACAAAGTGAGTTTAAGGTGTCAAGGTCAAATTTTGTCATTTCAGTGAGTCTTCAAGCAAAATTTGGTCACTAGGCATTAGGTCTAGGGTTTGATCTTACCCTTGTCAAAGTTGTCCAAATGATGTTCCATGTCACCATTCAACTGAGTGTACCATCATTCAAAGGGTTCTCATTATCATGTCAAGTTCCACTGGGTCATTTTACACCTTGTTCATGCTTCAGTTGCGCTTAGGCAAGGTTCATTTCCCTCTCCTAGGGTTTTGAAGCTAATTTCTCTTGGATGGTCAAATAATCGGAAAAACTTATATCCTGATGTTCATACACCTTCCCCTATCCATAATGTACCTTATTAAACACTTCCCATCACTAAAATCCCCCAAATTCCTCATTTTCGCACAAACCCTAGTTTCTTGCTACAACTTGGCAATTTTCTAGGTTAGGCCTGTGTTTTGCCTTTTTGGACCCATTCCCCTCACTCAATTTCTGAGATTCCACTTTCCCCTATTTTCTAAAATCCCTCCCCACTTCCCAAAATTTTCTCAAGAATTTAGAAGCCCCCTATCCCCTTCATTTCGCTTCATTTCGACAAATCCCTTGTCCCACACATCGAGATAGGTTTCACTCAAATGATGTTTCTGAGAAATAAAAGATGAATTTAGGAAACCAAACAGAGGTTTTTTTCCACAACTTTCCAAGGAAGAGAAACCTCCTTCACTTCTTACACAGGTGTCATGGTTTTATAGAAATGTAAAAAATATAATCGCCTTGGGAGAATTGATACACCTCTGAAGTGACCTTCGGAAAATCACGTTTTCTCCTAGCTTGGTTGGCCAAATGACTTGCTTGATGAGTCAGATGATAACTAGACACAAATATCTTTCCCATGAGCTATCATGATCTCAATTGGAAGTTGAGGAAGGCATTCAAAAGTTGACTGCAACAACACTCTGCCTTGAGGCAGCCTCATTTCGCACATTTTGACCAGTCTTGTGAGATTTGATTTTTGACAGGGTAAATGAACTCAAAATTGGAAAATTCCAGTTGGGTTGGAAAGTAGACTCAAAGACCTTTCCAACATACTATCCCGTGCCCAATTTGGACACCAGGAAGGCCTCCAAAATTCTTATGCAAAAAGTGCTATGCACTAGGTGGTGGCGCGACGCACTAGAGGAGCGCGACACACTCGGAGAAGTTGCCCAGTGTAAATTTACACGGGTGCAATGCTCTGAAACGGTGTGACACTCTGGGTATGTGGCGCAATGCTCACAGCCTATCATCCAAAAAATGCCCAAAACTCCTCCAAGTCTACATTGAATTGATTGAACTCGCTAGGTAGGGTCGATATCCATGTGTTTAATCCATTTGTGTCTCATGTAATGGTGGTTTATGGTTCCAAATGTGTCAAACAAAAAATCCAAACCCTACCTCTCTAAATCCTCATACCAATTGTTGTCAAAGGTTGTAAATTCACCACTTTGTTACCAAGGTTCCATTTCATCCCATTTGTTCCTTTTTCCTTCACTTCTTTCTCCCTTATACCATTCCCCTTTGAATGTCATTGTTCCCCTAAATTACTAAACCCCTATCCCCAATTCCCTTCCACACATTTCTAAATGTAAAAACCCCAAAACCCTACCCTATACATCAAATCCCTCAAGACTCTCCTACATCTCCCTAATCCCTGTAGTTCTCAATCCCTTACTTCTTTCCCTCATTGCATCTTGTTTCCCTTGGTGGCGGAATCCAACTACATTATAAAAGAGCAATACACAGTTTCATACACCAGCACTCATTTCTCCAAGGTAGTTTATATAGAAACAATTATGTCATCTGGCCATTCATTCGACTATGAAGTGGAAACGCAAAGTGACTCACCCATGGAGGGACATGCACCCAGGAGGCTTCATAGAGGTGGCAGACATATCATTACTTGTCCCGGAACTTGGTGTGCAAAACGAGAATCAGGAGTTTGAAAGAAAAGGTGAAGAGACCATCAAGGAGGCAAGGGAGTGGGTTTAGCTTGTCTATATTATGTAATTTCTAAGTCATTTTCATGGTTGGACACTTGGGATTGCTTTGGCATATCATTGTACATATTTTCTCTGCATTTTTGGCTAAGGAAAGACCAGGGTTTTGAAGCAATGTTTGGGATCCATGTGTCTTTATGCTTTGATGGTGTGCTTCTCTTAGTAATTGTAAGTTTGTTATGTGTATCAGTTTCCTTCTCTCATCTTCTGCAATTGAACAAATGAAGTGTTAAGGTAGAATCCATAGATTGATATGCTCTGCCTGTAAATTTGTTTGATTTTCAATGTTTTCACCTGTTTAAGGAGAATCCTTGAAGCCTTCTTTCTCTCCTTAGCTCCTCACCAGTCTGATCTACCCATTCATTCCCTTTAAACACATCAAGACAATAGCCTACCTTGCCCCAAATAGACCTCTGCAAAAACTGTGCCTCATCCCCAAACCCAAATTTTCCTTTCTCTGTTTCAACACAAAAACCCCCAAAGAACTCAAATCAAACCCTTGTACTTCATATATAGCCTAAAATTAGCCTTTGTTTCAGTCATCTCGAGCCTCATCGATTATCTTTGCCGAGTTTGACCCGAAGAGAGCCCTCTTCTGTTCTCGTAGGGCTAGCTACGAGGCTGAGCGTGGTATGACGTTATCTTGAATCCCGCCTTCCTTCAGCCTAAGGCAGATTTGAGCACTAGCAGATTGAATTGTGCAATTTTCCTGAAAATAGTGATTCAAAATATTACTTGTAGCTTCATATTGAGTTACTCTAAGCTTCTCTGAAATATCTGTTTCTGAGATGAAAAGGTCTAATAGATTCTCATTATCTTCTTCTTCTCTAAGGTCAAAGACTTGATTAATACTAAGAACAGATTTAGTTTCCTGTTGTTCTTGTCCTTCAAGCCATGATAATAAAGAATGTGCTTGTGCTAGAGAATAGAGTGTGATGTATTTCCTCTCATCCCCATGTGCAATAATCTTACTTCCCGATCTACATCCAATGAAGGCATCTACATTGGCTAACCATGGTCTACCTAAAATTAGAGGATGGCCTCCTAAATTGGTTTTTGGCTGCAAAATGAGGAAGTCTATAGGATACTCCCATGAATCTAGAGAGAGAATGATATATTCTAATATTCCTTCTGGCAAAACTTTAGATCTGTCTGCAAGCTCTAGAATTGTAGTAGTAGATCTAATGTTATTTAAGTTCAAATGTTTCATAGTCTTTGTAGTCATAACATTTATATTTGCTCCAAATCTATTAAAGTATTTGGAACTGAAAAATTATTAATTGAAATAGTAACCATAGGGATACGAGGGTCAATATATTTTTCAATGGTTGTTTTTGTAGACATGAGCCTAGCTAGTTTTCCAATGACCTGGATTTTATTAGGATCCTTTTTCTTTTTGCCAGTTTTCTTGATGCATAACTCCTTTATTGTTTTGCATAAATTGGAATATCTTGTATTGCTTGCAACAAAGGAATTTTGACATAAGAATTTTTCAATTCATCCAAAATATCAAATTCAGGAAGAGACATTAGAATTCTCTACTTTACCAACCTCTCTGGATAGGGTGGTGTTTGAGTAATTATAGTTTTTCCTTTCTAATTTTGATTTTCTAAATGATATGTTTCAGCTTGTTCTCCTTGTTCAATTGGTTCTTTTATGATCAAAGGAGAATTTTTATGTAATACTTTATGAGACCTCAAATGGACATCATTTATGGGAAGAATAGAGTATGTCGGAAAGTATGTTTCTTCTTCCACATTGTATGCTGGTTTGTCCATTTTGTTACTCGGATTTGCTACTGGCTGAGATAGTAGTTGAGTTGGTATAGGTGGGGGTTAATTCGAAGGCAGCTGAAGCTACTGAGGTTGAGTCAGTAATGGTGTAGGATTTTGTTGTGGAAATGGCATGGATTGTGGATATTGTTGGAATTGTTGGTATGAAAATGATTGTTGATATGGCTGTTGATATTGTTGCTGGTATTGTTGTTGATATTGTTGATGTTACATTTGTTGAGGTGGCTGGTTAAAATAAATATATCCTCTCCAACCTTGTGCAGGTTGGTTTTGATATTGTTGTGGAGGCCAAGCCTGCCACGACATTGGGGTGTTCCATGAATTTTGAGGAGGATACTGATAGTTTTGTTGAGGGAATTTCTCAGGGAATTACTAAGGAATCCTTGACTTCCAAGGTCTTGTTGGTGCTGTTATCACTCAGGTTGTCCCTAAGCTCCTGAAGGGATACGGCCGAGGTAACCACAAACCAATCTTTGGATTACAGGTTCTAGCCCACCTGTAATCAGAGAGGGCTCTCTCTTGATGATTTAGCTTTGTTGATGATGATTTTAGGCTAGCTATTGGGTTCAGTGGGTTTTGTTTAGGTTTGGGTGGTGTTTGAATGGAAGGAAGATGCATTCAAGCAGAGAGGCATGCATAGAGTGATAAGTTTCAAACCATTAGGCATGGAGTCAAGGAGTAGGACCGCAGGTAGGCTTTCTTGATCACAAGAGGAATATGGAGCAAGGTAGCTGCACATGAAACAACCTTCAAGCTAAAGAGATGGAGTGAAATGTAAGGAAAGAGAGGCAATTAAGAATCTCTCAATCAGCTTAACAGAGGGAAGGAGAATGAGCTCTATCTAGGGGCAGTCAAGAATCCCTGGATAACTGTCATACATGGTGAATTAGGGCAAATATGAGCCAGGTGGAATTCATATTTATGCCTAAAACAGATGAAAAACATAAAGAAATATCAGAAATTGAGCATAGAATGCAATTAAACAAGTTCTAAGCTAATCTTTCTTTCTGCTGGTTAGATAATGATATATGAATGGAAAAATAGAGGTAAGAAACACTTATTGAGTCATGTATCAGCACAAGAATTCCATAGTCACTCTTCAACCATTAAACACAGTACACAATTCATTCTCCGAGCTCGTAAGTAGTCTTTGATTATAGAAATGATCAAATATACAGTGCGAGTCTCTACTCAAGAAAAACATCCAACCAACAAAAACCAACCCTCATTACATTGTTCAGGGTCGTCTTTATAGGTAAAATATCCAAAAGTATTTATTACAGCTGACCTAAACAGGTATGCGGGAAAGCTTTTAAACCTAAACTTGTGCTGGAATTAGATGCAAGTAAATATCCTTTGCGCTGCGCCAGAGGCAGCTGGATCAAAATGAGTTAATATGGTGTCCTTGGTGACCTGGTGCAGTGGTTATGCAATAACTGTGCTTTGAGTTTTGGTCCACTGATCTTATGTGACTTTGATGTGCAGTAAGTGTGATTTGAGGTTTCTTTGATTGCCTTTACTATTTTGTTGACTTTGCTGGAGGGTTCTTTAATGTTTTCCTACTTTGGGTCGCTGACAGATCTTTACTGATACACTTTTCCACATCTTGATACTCTTTGACATTAATTTTGGCTTCGCCTTTGCTCTGATACACTTTGATACTTGAACCAGGCCTCTCTCTTTCTTCTGATATGCTAAAAATTGCAAAATCGAGCCTTTTCTGCCCTTTTTGGCACAAAAATGGCTGAGAAATCAAAATATTCCCCAAAGATTCCCCAATATGGCCCATTTCTCGTAGCGATGCGTGATTAGCGCATCAAAAACTGCCTCAGAATTTCAATCCGGGGCTCCGAAGCCTCAATTTTGCACTTGCGCGTTTTTCAGCTGCTAACGTCAGCATGACATCAGTAGTGGGACCCTCTTGTATGGTGATGACGTCAGCATGATGACGTCGGCTGGGTGATGTGGCAGTACGGCGGGCGATGACGTGGCAGTATGGTGGCAGGCCGACACAGGCAGGAAGGGGTGAGATGGCGGCAACTTGGCAGGTGACGTGGCGCTCATGTCACGTGAGGGGAGGGCGATTTCCGGTTTGTGGCGCACCGCTTTTGTGCCTGGGCGGTATTGGTAGAGGGGGCTCCACCACAACCGGGAGGGCGATGCATGGCGGGGGTACGACGGCAAAACCGCCGATCTCCCGGGTGCTAACCCTCGGCATGTCGGGGCGTGAAAATACCCGCCCACCGTAGATCGCGGGCGCGCCAGATCTGACGGCTGGCGGATAAGGTAAGGTGGCAGACGGATAAGAAGGGGGCCGCGCGCCAATTAATTTTTAATATTTAGTTTGGCGGGGGGAAAACATTAGAAAAATGGGTTTTTTGGGGTTAAATCCGAGTGGGGTTAATTTATTTACAGGCGGGACTTTAGGAAAAGTGGCGGGGCATAGGTTTTGTGCAACGGAAGGAGGAATTTATGCCATGGAATGAGTCCAAGGGCATTACAAAGAAGTTTGTTATACTTTGGAGGGGGACTTAATGCACAGGAAGTGGTCCTTTGCATTGGAAGATGGCTTTTTGAGACAAAAGGAGGGTTGTTACTAAGTTCCAGATAAACTTAGCAATTCCCAAGTGAACTTTATGGTTATTTTTCAACCAGGGGGAGGGGATAAGTATATAGGGGAGTTATAAATATAGTTTTTAGTAGGGGAAGTGGAAATAGATAGGGAGCTACATAGTAAAAGTTAGTAGTTAATATGACAAATGATAAGAAAGCGCTAAGTATGTGAGTCTTAGGCTTTTTTTTTTTAAGGGGAAAAATGATTTATAACGGGAGTATGAATATTCCTTGGTCAAAGCAGATCTTTACCAAGGCAGTTGATATGAAAATGGTGAAGGTGAGAGATATCAAGCAGATCTTGACCTCTTTGGGAGGTTAGTGAATGATTTGGGGAAGGAGGAAGAAGGGGGAGTTAGACATGCCTCACTTGAGTCCTTCAAATGGCCACTTCCTAATAATTGTGACCTGAATAGATATGACACTTGAAAACATGAAATTGATCACAAATCAACATTCTGCAACCTCAGAACTACCTACCCAGCCTACTTACCTAGCATTTTCTCTTCTTTTTGGTTTGGGTGCTCTTAGACTTGCAGACCCAGCTGTTCAACTTTTTCTTTTTCTGTCCTCCTATCTACATCTACACTTATTTCATCCAGGGGCTCAGATTAAGTTGTTGAGCACCCTTGCTTCTCTACCTATCTAGGGATCTGCCAAGATTAAGCTGTTTGGACATATGTTAATTCTCTATATTCTAAAACAGGAAATTGAGCCCTAGGGAGACCAAGATTAAACTGTTTGGACCTCCCTATAACTGGAAATTCTTCAAAAATGGACTAGTATATCAAAATTGGAACACATCAGTGGCACTTGAACTGGCACATTATCCTGGCATCCTTTTCTGGCATCTGTAGCAAATATGGAACATTGTAGCATGCAAAGATGACATATTTGGCATGTAAAAATGTCAATCATGAAAGATGAGTAACCTGCTGTAGCAGGAGGCTAACAATGGCTCCACTTGGGGATGGATTTTCCTTGTGAAAAGTCAAGAACAGCAGGTCAGACTGCCTGGATCTTCTATTGTTGCTGTAAATTGAAAATTTTCAGTGCCGACTGTCAGATAATTGAAACTGTGGGAATGAGAATAGCACTTTCCCTCAACTGAAATGTCTGTGACCTGTGTAGCGCCGCCTGCTTTCTTCTGCGTGCTCTATTTCTTGGACTTTTATATAGAAAATAAAATAAAATTCTGATATATACAAACATTTATGTACAGACATCATCTTGCTGGGAGATTTTCAACAAAAGGGATCATGATAATGTTTTAACATTCGGCCATTTACAGGGCTTTCTTCAGCTGTGCTGCCATCTTCAGATTTGAGGAAATATGTGTTGTTGCCTTGCACTGCGCTGATAATGAATGGACCTTTCCACATAAAATCAAACTTAGCATGTTTTCCTTTGTCTTCTCTTCGTGAATCCCACCTTAGAACTTTGCTGCCAACCCAGAAATCCTCAGCCTTGGCTCCCTTATCAAACATTATTTTGAACTTTTCCTGCAAAATTTGAGCTCTGTCATACACTTGTTCTCTAGTTTGCTGAAGGTGAATGGTCTGATTAATTCTTCTTTGAATATCATTTGGTTCAGCCTAAATCTCCTTTAACAGTTTGATAGTAGGAATGCCCAAAGATGAAGGAAATCTGGCTTCCATGCCATATACTAGCTCATAAGGGCTCATCCCAATGGATTTCTTGGTTGAAAGTCTGTCTGCCCATAGGGCATTTGTGAGCTTCCTATGCCAACTCTTTTTGTTTTCTTCTAGCACTTTTTTTATGATGTTGATGAGGCTTTTTGTTGGATGACTCGGCCAAGCCATTACCTTGAGGATAATAAGCTGAAGAGTGGCCCAAGGTAATGTGAAATTTATGGCAGAAGTTGATCATCTTTCTGGATTTGAAAGAAGCAGCATTGTCAGTGATGATTTTCTCACGGTAGCCAAATCTAGAAAGGATATTGTCTTAAAGGAATTGGATAATAGTGGAGTCATTGACTTGCCTACATGGGATGGCCTCAATCCACTTGGTGAAATAGTCGGTGGCTGTTAAAATCCACTTGTACTGGCTTGAAGAAGAGGGATGGATTTCACCTATGAAGTCAAGACCCCATTGTTGAAAAGGTTGTTTGGTTGAGATAGGCTTAAGGGGCAAAGGGAGTAGTTTTCTTTTTCCTTCAAAGATTTGGCATTTGTGACATGAGACAGCAAATTTTTTGACATATGCAAATAGAGAGGGCCAATAATAACCAGCCCTTAAAATCTTGTCAGCAGTGGACTTCCAATATAGATGCCCTCCACTGTCCCCTGAATGGAACTCTTTCATGGTGTTGTTGGTTTCATTTGTGGTTAAACAGTTTAGCAGTATTCCCTCATGATTTTTCCAAAACAAGGCACCATCTACGACACAGAACTTCAGAGCTTTCATCTTCAAAAATATTTTCTTGGTTCTGGACAATCCTGGGGGAGCACACAGGTTTAACAATACATAGCAAATATCGGCATACCATGGGGATTGTAAAAGGTTTCACTGATCTGTGGAGTCGCCAGCTCCTGTTTATTGTCCAGTTGGTTGATGTCTAAGGCCTGAAGATTTGTTTTGGACATGAGCTTGGCTAAACCTTGTCCCTTTATCAGCTTTGTGGGTTTTATCTCAATGTCATATTCAAGAATATTGGCAATCCATTTGCCTCTTTTGCCTTCTAGTCCCTCTTGAGTTCATATGTCTTTTACAACAGAGTTTGGGACATAAGCAATCACATGTGAATACAAAATATAAACTCTGAAGTCTTTGATGGCTTTGACAAGGGCATAGGCCTGTTTTTCAATGATTTGGTATTTCAAAGGTGCATTTCTTAAGGCTCGACTGAAAAATGCAATAGGCTTTTCATTTCCTTGATCATCCTTTTGTAGAAAGACAACAACTATCGTGTGCTTTGAAACAAAGGAAAAGATGATAAAATCCTTTTCAAATTGTGGACTTGTGAGTATGGGCGTTTGAGTCAAGGCGGCTTTGATACTCTCAAAAGCCTGCTTGGTTTCCAGAGACCATCTTACCTTGGCATCCTTTTTTAACATGTTACTTAACAATATTATCATTTCTGCTAAGTTTGTGATAAATCTCCTTAGGAAATTGATCTTTCCAAGGAATGCTTGCAACTCTTTTATGTTTCTTGGGTATGGAATTTGAAGGATTGCTTGAATTCTTTCCGGATCAATTCTGATACCGTCTTTTGAGATGATGTGGCCTAGAAACTTACCTTCCTCAAGGCCAAACAAGGAATTCTTGGGGTTCAAGGAAATGCCATATTTCCTGCATGTCATGAAGATCTGCCTTAAGTGCTTTAGGTGTTCTTGATTAGATTTGGAGAAAGGGGTTAAGTCATCAAGATAGATAACAATGAATTCATGGATTTCTTTGGCAAATGCAATATCCATTGCCCTTTTAAAGGTGGTACCAGTGTTCTTTAGCCCGAAAGGCATTTTCACATACTTAAATGATCCCCAGGGTGTGGTAAAGGCTGTCTTGTCTTGGTCATCTGGGTGAACAAGTATTTGATTGAAACCTGAGAATCCATCTAGTAAAGAAATTCTAGAGGAACCCACTAGTCTTTGTAGGATGTGGTCCATTTTAGGCAAAGGGTAGTGGTCTTTTAAAGAGATCTGGTTTAAGTTTCTTAGGTCTACACACAGTCTGATATCACCTGATATTTTTCTTGTGGGAACCAGATTGGATGCCCATTCAGAAAATCTGATGGGTGCTATAATACTTGCTTCAAACATTCTCTTTACTTCCTTCTCAATGAGGGGAAGAAGCATAGGGTTTATTCTTCTAAGTTTCTGCTTGAATGGTTTTTGATTTGGTTTTAAGGGAATGGTATGTTGAATCACTGAGGTGTCATAGGAATTCAAGTCCTCATAACTCCAAGAAAATACGTCTTGGAACTCTTTGAACAAATCCACATACTTTGGCTTTTGATCAGGGGGTAGATTTTTGGACAAATTAATCATTTTGGGCTGTTCTGTTGTCCCTATGTTGTGTTCTTCTATAGCAGCATCTAAAGGCTCCATTTTTGGCTTTTTGGGCACATCATTGTCATCAAACATATCTTTTAATGGAGTAAGGCCAACAGGCAAAAAAATATTCTTCAGATCAATGAACTCAGCCTCTGCTTTGGCGGTTTCCTCTAAATGCATTTGTTTCAGCTGTTCTATGTTTGCATTGTCAAAAACAGTTGGATTTAGGATTTGCTTTGCTGTTGCAGCTGTTACAGCTTGTTGATTTTCATTTGTTTGTTGCTGGGAATTGTTCACGGCTTCCATGTCAATGTTTAAATTTGAAAACTCACCCTCAAGAGTGAGGAAATTGTTAATGTCGGCATCATTTTCAAATATTTGCCAATCTCTAATATTGTTAGGAACAGTGGGCCTATGTTTTATCAAAGCAGTAAAATGGTGATTAGGCTCAAAGGGAAGCTTGCATGTACTAGCAAAAGTGGCTAGGCTATGGGCATGTATGTTATGGTTTCTAGAAATCTTGGCAAGCTCGGATTCAATGAAGGTATTAAGTATATCTGTTGCAGCAGTCCTATAGGCCCTTATCCTATTGTCATTAGTAACAAAGTTGTGCTTCATTTGTTGGATGATTAAATCAGAGTCACCTAGAATGGACACTTTTGTAGCTCCTAGGACTTTGAGCAATTTTAGGCCTAAAAGGAGAGCTTCATACTCTGCCATGTTGTTGGTACATCTGAAATTTAGTCTGTAGGCATGGCCTTGTGCATGATTGTCATGTGTATTGTGAATCCATAAACCTACCCCTGCTCCTAACTTGTTGACAGAACCATCAAACTCTAAATACCATGTAATTTCTTGTTTTTGGTTTGTATCAAGAGTTTCAGTTATTTTAGGATTGGGCATATCTAGAATTTCTGTTTGAGGAGGTTCTTCTTGTTTACTGGCTGCCTTGACTGTTGTGACTATTTCATGGGCACGGGCAACTGGTTCTTCATTTATACATGTCTCTAGCTCTGAAGCTAAAGGCTTCTCATTAGTTGGAGGATTGTTGTCATCATTAAAAAGAATAAATGAATCCATATCCGAATGGGTTGAGTAAATTGGAAAATTTTGGGGTTTCTCCTCACTACTCACCACATACTTCATCAGTGTTTCTCCATACAGTCTCTTTGGTTGCCCAAAGACAGATATAGTGGCATAAGAGAGGTCGAGTTGAAGGGATCCTTGGAGTTTTTCTCCCCATGATCTTGATAGGAGCATGTCGTATTTGGTTGGAATGTCAGCAACTACTACGTCCATTAGGATTGTCTTGTTGGGAAATTGGACTAAAGACACACAAAGGTCTTTGATTAAGCCTAAGCATTTGAATTGACTTGATTCAAAGAAGTATAGATCCTTGTAGGGTCTGTGACATCAAGGTTTAGCTTTTCATTACAGCTTTGGGCATAAGATTGTGTGAGGCACCTGAGTCAAACATAGCATTGTGCAAGATTTTGTCATGTATGTGCAGACTGACATAAAAGGGTGGAACATATCCATATGTTGTTTTTCCATTAACTTCTGGACCAAAAAGCAGCTTAGGGGTATCATATAAAACATTTACATCATCCCTGACCTCTAGTAGTTGAAGTGACCTTTGGATTTGTTGCCTATACACATCATGTTTGACAAGTTCTGAGAGGGGGATGGATATTTTAAGTTTTCCAATCTCTGCTTCTAAATTGAATGGTTTTTCTAATGGAATCTTTGTGTTAGTAATAGTAGATTTCTCCTTTTCAAGAATACTCTGTGTGTTTTCCTTTGGATTGTCTATGTTATGGTGAATGACAGTTTGTGGTATTTCTGTCTTGGGAAGGCATTTTGGAGTGTTATTCAAATATTCTTTTGAGGAAGAAGGAGGTAGAGGCTGATCAGTAGGAGGTTGTATGTCTGATATGTCCTCTACAGTCACTTGATGTGGATTTGGGACAACAATATCAGCTGGTTCTGTTATGACAACCTTGCCTTTAATCTTATTGGGTTGTTTACTATCCTTTGCTTTGGTTGGTGCAGGGACTTCAATGGTTCTTGTTCTTAGTTTATATTGTTTGTGGACCTCGTATACAGCAGAATCATAACCTTGTTTAAAGTCAAAAGACTCTCCCGTCTTGGTCTGAAATTGTTTTACATCAGGGTAGTCTTGGTCTTCTTGAGTGAGAAAGATTTGCTGCTCATTTTTCGAATCTATCAAGTTCATGTGAGTCTCTTCTGTTGGCTCACTAGATGTGGATGCCTCTGCGTAGTTTTCTTGGAAAGGAGGCCTAATATCATGGTCGGGGCTAGCCCTTCCAGCATTTGTGGCTTGATTTTTCCTAAAGTTTGGGTTCCTTATGGTGTTGGGCTGTTGTCCTTCCCATGATGATTTCCTCTCAACATTCTCTACTCTGTCTCCCAGCCTATGCATGCCATTGATAATAGCATCTAACTTCTGGTCTAAGGCTGAGGGTTCTTCCTTAAAGGTAGTTCTTCTCTCAGTTCTAGCTCTGTTTCTTTTGGCAATTAGGTTTGCCTCCACACTAATAGCAACATTTTGCATCTCTGCAAGGCTTTGAGGGGCTCTTTCCCTTATCTGATAAGCCATTTCAGCATCAAAACCATTATGGAATTTGTACAAAGCAAGATCAGGTGGAGGTCTTAAGTTCCGTGGTATTGCATTGTATACATTATTGAACCTTGTAGAGTAGTCCAAAACAGTCTCCTGAGGGCCTCTTTTGATAGTGTCATACTCAGATAATATGTGCAAGGGGTCTTTCTTCTTTTCCCATCTATTGATAAACCACTGATATAAGGCTTTAGGGTCTGCTATGGAATTGGCTGGGAGTGCTCTAAACCAAGTCCTAACATCACCGGTCAAACTTTGGAAAAAAATCTTCATTCTCACACTATGATCATCAATCTCATAACTCTCAAAGTAATCCTACATTTTCTTTGTATGCTGAAGGGTTGTGCAGGCATTTGTGCCATCAAAGTAGGTAATTTTAGTCTGGTAATGCTGAGGCATAGCCCTGGGATTTGCAGGCAGCTGTAAAGGTGCATATCTATTAGCCATATTAACAGGGACAAGTGGGACAATAGGGATAAGGGGAACAACTGGGGCAACTGGGATAACTGGAGTAGTAGTGGTGGTATGCGCAGTGGATGGAGGTGTGGAAACAGGGTTTGTAGAAGTGGATGATGAACAAGGGGAAGTAGGGTTTGAATAAAACAGAACTTTAACAGGGGATGCAAAATGGCCATGCTGAACTATTTCAGGACTGGAAGCAGTCAAACCTTCTTGTTGCTCTTGTTTTTCTAAGGATATTAGGAATTATATTGGGGTTATCAAAAACAGCTGGGGGATTTGGATCTGGATTTGATCTTGTGTAACGTGAATGCTTCTTGGGAGCTAGCTTCTAGCTTGTTTTTTGGGAATTTTTCTAAGAATATAGGTTAAATAGAAAATTTTAAAGGTCAGTTTCTTCCTCTGTGGAGCTTCGGACTGGTTTTGTGAGATTATCTGAGGAAGTTCCCTAGCGGAGTCGCCATTATGTTATCACTCAGGTTGTCCCTAAGCTCCTGAAGGGATACAGCCGAGGTAACCACA
>APFE031330651.1:272691-288480 GCA_000404065.3 Pinus taeda | reverse complement strand
CAAGGTGTATCAACCTGTACATCATCTTAATGCAATGGAGCCTCCTTGCTCATCGACTTACCATATCCCAGATGATGTCTATCTGTTGGAGCAATTGACGAATACGGGACTCCTCAATAATCGAATCCCACCTCTGGTTGTTACAGAGAATCACACTGGTATGTGATCAAACAACTCACTGAAGAGCTTCCCCAACCAGGCAGCTTCATACGAGATCATACTCGTAGATATGTATCCGGTCTCGGCGGTGCCTATGACAATCGACTTCTGCTTCCTGCTCATCCATTATCTCGAAGCAGAATCCAAAGAGAAACAACACTAAGAAGTGCTCCAGTGATCCTCCACACTACTTGCCTAATCAACATTCGAATAATCATGCAGTTTCATATTTCTGGCAGTGTATCTCAATCCATGAGAGATTGTGTCCTGAAGACATCTCAGAAGATTCTTGGCACCAATCTAGTGAGGCTCAACCAAATATGAGCTCACACTCAAAACATATGTTCAGACGGAGGTTCACCAAGAACATCAACGCGAATGAGTTTTAGAAACTCAGAGGCATTTCCCAAATCAAGTTTGACATCACTGCCGTATAACCTCTGAAAGTTAAGATCCTCGAGGTAGTCACAGGCTAGCAGTTTATCTTTCCACATTTGGAATCCAACTCCCTCTGTCTTCTACAAATGAGAGGGTCTATACATAGGTGTCGGTATGAGAAGTCTGTCATCCACAACCTTCGGATGGTTTGGATAGATTTCACTCCTACTGAATCTCAACTTCATTAGACAGTTGTTGATCCTCTCATACTATGCTCAGGGTGTCTTGCTTCAAGCCATAGAGGGCTTTCTTCCACCTATTTATATGAGATTCCTGTTCATGAATTTCAAACTCCATGGGTTGTTCCAAACCTGTGGCCCTGCTACATGAGGGGGAATGGTTCCCTTGTAAGATTTTCCTTCGGTACATCTCAAACATGTACCTTCATGCTCTTTTTGAATTCAGGCATCTCTGTCACCATCTGACTCATAGACCTCCGATGTTGTGTCAATGGACATGGTCCCTAGTGGACTTCCTGCAACTTGATACAACCCTGAACTCAAAAACATCTTCGAGAATTCAATTTTCAAACACGTACCTTTCCATTGACGAATGCCACCATAAAACCTTTGACTTCCATTCTTTTTTCGGGATAGGTGGCATCGGCTCCAAGTGTAATCCCATGATTGTTTCCATCTCTATCAAATTAGAGAGTGCACCCTTCTCGTTGATGAAGTGCCTTGAAGCACTCCAATCAATATGCCAAATTCCCAAAGAATCTGAAGGAGAGGGCCAATACAAGATAACACTTCTCTGTCTCATCAGAAACAATATTTGATTCTTCTTACCTGGGGTTCCTTGCTTCCTTGAAGAGTCGGCCATGTCTTTGATGACCTGCATCTTTGCCATTCAGGCACTCCTTCGTATAAGGGCCGTTGCGTCATTCTGATAACATTCTCTGCTTCGACTTCACTCTCGGTGAATTATGAGGAACCCATTGATCCTTCTATCTTGTCCCAACTGTCTTTGGTGATTGCTCTTTCACTCTTGCTTGGGCATTGTCTTCACCTCAGCTCCGATATCATGTTAAGTTTAGGTATGTTCTATGCTAGAGCAATTTATTTAATTTCTTTTCCATATTAGAAATCACATTAGCATAAAGTAAACTGCAGATAGAACATGAATATAAATCACAGAAGACAAGCCAAGACAAGTGGACACAAGATGTGGCGTTAGCCAGGGACAAACCCTACAATGTGTGGGGAAACCCTTGATCAATTCTTCTTTTATGTTCTTCAAAGTTCAGCAGAGAGAGAGAGAGTACATTTACAATAGACGTCAACACTTTGACTTGACTAGATCTAGCATAGATCATTTCATATAACGATGAGATCAGTTGAAGACATTCTGCTTGAACTAATTCTTCAAGGTGACTCTTTCACCTTTCATCGTTTTGCATCTCATCTATTTGCTGCACCTGACCTTATAGCACCATCATGCTGTATCGTCATGCTGCTCATGATCACTGTGCTGCCCACACATCATATTTGTTAGGACTCAGAAATGTCACTTTTTCATCCACCTTTCCCTTCACTATTCCCTACATTCCATTGTACTATTAAACCCTACATCATATCATTTTCATAAATTCATTTGGGTTTCATATTATTATTTTCCAATTTATTCATTTTAGTATTAAGAGTGAATGTATGATTAATATTAGAAAATATACATGTTTTCATATATATCTCAAATATGGGTGAGCTTTGTAATGTGTAGGAATATGAGATTGATTAATTCAAAGACTTCTCGAATATCTCCTCCAACATTTCAAGGAGATAGTTATTCAAGCCTATTCTTAAGGAGAAGACCATGGAATATTTGGTTGGCATATCTTATCTAAGATATGTGAAAGATGTGTGGAGGATTTGAAGGAACTATATTTTGTAATAATGGGAAAGTGGTTAAGAGTAGTTGAGAGATAGTGGGTATGTAATTAATGCATTCTTATCTTATCTTCAAATACTCTCATGTATAAAGGAGAGTGCTCCCTCTCCATTGGGAAAAAGAAGGAAAGTTGGAAGTTGTAAGAAGATTGATTAGTCTTAGATTCTTTCATTGTTATTCTTTCATGTTTGTCATTTGATTATTGTAATATTGATTTATGGATGTGGGCTCACATATGTCATTTGTTGTTAACTCTTCACATGTTGTAATGCTTTTCCTTCATGCAAATCTCCATTCATAGTTTAAGTTGATTTCAGCAATGTAGATTAGACTAGATTAGTTCTACTTCAGTCCTGCATATATAGTGCACGCGTTTCGTCAGCTTACGTACCCCGGATTGACAAGTAAATAGTTGGGCAACTGTACTGCAGTGCTATTATACGACATATATTTTGCCTAACAATGTTGTCCATGACTTCATACATCATGCTGCCCATGTGTTGTGCTGCTTCATTATTCTATCATGCTGCCCATTCATTATGTAGTGCTGCTTCCAAAAATCATTGAGCTGTTCTCAATCATCATGGATCTGCACGTATCTGATGTGTATTCAATGACTGTTATGCTGCTCTCATTATACAGCAACACATTGCTACCCCAAATCAACAAGCATGCTGAGAATGACAGATCCGGTCTTTTCATTGTAATATACTCTTTTAGTATGGCTGTGGAGATTCATAGATCTTCTTTGCTGTTTGTGCATCATCATGCTGCAACACTATAATACTGCCATCAGCCTTAGCTGCTTGCTATGGGTTGCAGCCTAGCAAAGCAGCTAGGCTATAGATCTGAAATCCTCCATGCAGTCTCAAACTACACAATCAAGCTGTCATCTACAGTAATCTGTTTTCAATATATATATATATATATATATATATATATATCCTGAGTGTGAAAGTTGTGCGTGTATATATTGACTGTGTGTATATATATATTTTACCTGAGTGACTGTGAGTGTGTATATATATATATATATATATTCATTGAGCTGCGTATCCACTTGGGTTGTGCGTATGTATATTTATTGAGTTGCTGTTGCTGCGTATCCACATACATTCATGAAGTTGCTGCTTACATCACTGCGTGGACAGCATATATATAATGCATATATTACAGCGTTCCATTCCAGTCAGCAACGATGATCTCGGATAGGATATTCTAGCCTTTTACTATCTTCACACTTCATGAAGAATCATCCCATACATAACAGCCTCTCGATTTTGTAATTTTGTGATGCCAAATGGATGACTGTTATAGGTCAGCGAAGACAGAATCCTTTACTTTAGTATGTGGATGCACGTGATGGGAGAGATAGGGCTCCTCTAGCCCTTAGATGGCTTCGGTCTCTATGGTACTGATATATCCATCCAATCTGCAGCTAGATTGGATCTACAATCCAACAGTGTTCCCATGAAACCCTTCTCTCGTTTATCCTTTCACTCCACTGTCCTTCAAGAACGAATTATGGTTGAACATGTGTACGCGTATTGCTAGGGCATCATCCACATATAAGCTAGGACATTCATTCCCATATGCGTATTATGCGTGGTATTATATCTCCTCATGTATTGCGTTCTCCTCATGATCAACATATAATGTCTGTAGCTCTTCCATATGACAACGGAGTAGATCTATTATGAGACTGTCTTGCGTGAAAGGAACAACGTATTTCCTGATCTGCGTATTAATGGTCTCCACTAACAGTGTATAAGGTCTAGCATATAAGGTCTTTGCGTCCTTCCTCATAAGCCTGTAGCTTATTGCGGCTAGGGTATTACAACAGTTAGGGCATCATCTTTAGTCCAGTGTATCTTCTTGTGTTTCTCTCCTTCACCAAAAACCCAAGACGTGGTGAGGAGGAGATCACATGAAGTGTGTGTTATGCTAATGACTCCAAATCCTCTCTTATTTATACTAAAAGCGTGGATGATTGAATAGACATGACGTGTGGGCTTCTAGAGCCTACATAGGAGCTGGTCGGCTTGATAATAATTACATAAACAAAATAAATTAATATCTCCATAAATACTTATTGGAATTGGATGATCTTTGGATCAATCCTACACCTTTCGACGAGAGGGATCCAATAAAAATATCAGCTGTCATAAATAAGCCGACCCACATGGAGTTTGGCCCTAGTTGCCAATTTAACAGATACATGCAGCACATTTGTAGCACGAAACCGTTCTCCCAATTTTGTTTGAAAAACTTTGGTACCCTTCCCTCCTGGAGTACACATTGCCTTGTTCCCCATGGTGATCTGAAAGTTCATCATCTCTTCTCGATATTCTGAGAAACATTCCCTGCTTCCTATCATATGCCATGAGGCTCCACTATTTATATACCACACTTCTGATGATGCAGATTCCAGAGCTAGTCATACAAGCCACTTCTTCTTCCAGCCTGGAAGCCAACATAGAGAAATCAAAGTCTCTTTCTCTTGTGCAATCTTCTAAAAATCTGTGCGAGTCCCCTTACGTGGATGTCTCTGCATAGTGGTCTCGACCCATAACTAATTTTCCCTTCCTGTCTCTGATTTCTCGCTCCGATACCATGTGAAAATTGTATCACTGCAACATCTGATTTAATTTTCCTACTTATTCTTAAGTTATTTATGAAATTTCTTCAATAAACATTAAAATAAATTTTGCTGCAGATATCACACCGTAATACAGAAACAAACACATGTACAAGAATCAACACTTTGACACAAATATTTTGGACAATAGTCCCTGGAAAGACCCAATGTGGGAGGGAGGATTTTATTGTTCAACAATTCTTCAGTATAATAGGGTGCCAAACTGGCTTACCCACAGAGAGAAAAATTCTCCAGCATTTCTCTCAGTCCCAGTGTCAGCTTCACTGACCTCTGCGTGGCTCCCAAACACTCTACATTAGCCCCTGCTTGATTGCGTCAGCCCTGGGCCTCTCTGCATCACCCACGCAATCCCTCTAGTGACTGCACAGTCTCCTGCAGCCTCTGCATCTGCCTGAAATGCCCTGCGTCTGCCTCTCTTGCCTCAACGTAGGTCTCCAGTGGCTTATTTCATCTCTTTGTTCTGTACTTGCTGCCTCCTGACTGCTCACCAGACCACTAGTTCGAATTTCTTAGTTAACCCTGCTCCAAAAATTGAACTTACTGGTCTCCCTCAGTGTGTTCTCCAGGTGACCCTCAGGCCTCCTCTTATACTTTTCTCTTTGACAAATCAATGACCGAGATTAAGTCCCTAATCAACGACTAAGATTAACTTTGGCTTGATCCATGACTTTTGGACCCTTCTAACACAATTTTATGTTAATCCACATTAATATTATATTTTCCCTAAGTTTAGACTTAGGGACTCTATTAAAAATATTAATTATTTTAATATCTCCCAAACTGTTTAGAATATGCCCAAACCATTTCTGGGTATTGGAGATCTCATGTGCTTTAGCCCCTCCACCAATTTTCGTGGCTAGAGCACATCCGATGCTATCCCAAATCAACACGGTGCAACGACTGAGGGTTTCTATTATTAAGCAGCAGTGAAATTCTAAGTACAATTTGGATGCCTGAAATTGGCAATCCATAGAGAAAAATACTGGCAAAAATCTAGTGAGGATTTTTCCTCACCCCATAGACAAATCTAGCACTGAACACTGGCCTCTAAAACCTTCTACAAATTTCCCTACGTCACCCTTTACTTGGGCTCTAATTCGTATAGCTTGGATCTCAATATGCACTGCTTCTTCTGTTTGCCATTGACTCTGGAAACGCTTCTTCCGGCCTTTGCAAAGTTCTTCTGCCACTAGAACACTGAAATGACTTCCGAATCTGCAAATCGAACTGCCTTTAGAGGCTACTATGCGGTCCCTGAGTCAACCTCACTTTGGCTCTTCTGCCTCTCTGCAAATGCACTCATTGGATCTGGAAATCTTCTTCTAGCCTCACTATCCCTGCCCCTCATTGTCTCTGCTTCCTCACTGAAGCTCAAACTCTTCGGCAACTGACTGCTGCTACTTTGGAAAATTGAATTCTCCAAGTGACTCTGGTGTATTCTCCATCACCACGTCGATCCCTTCTTATATCTTCTTGTTGGGACTCCAATGGCCAAGATTAAATCTTAATCGATGGCTTAGATCATTTCTGGATCGATTCGTGTGAGTTTCTAGAGAATTCTCACATTGACTTAATTAATTCTGATCAATTAACCAATTTTCCTAAGTTTAGACTTAGGAAACTATTGTCGCTCTGATTGTACAAGCACTGTGACAATGACTCAGGGCAAGGGTTGTCACTTTGATCCCTGCCCACTTCGTTCTAGCTGTCTCCCAACAACAGGGTATGGGGGGTAGTCCCTATGGAAGCAAGATGATGAAAGACAAGTTGGGAACCAACTTGTTCGGGAGACACGATTGAGTGGCCTAGCTACTTAGTTAAATTTAGCAAGATTCAATGATAAAATTAGATTCAAATATGAGACCAGTGCCTTATGGAGTCTTAACTCTTGCTTATTACAAATTAAGACCAAGTAACCGGATGAACAACCTCTGCTTATATGGTTATCTAACTTATATGCTATGCAAATCCTAAGACCTAGGTGTGATGCAAGGCTATTGGTTAATTTTAAATTAGATGCCTATTCTAAATGAAACATCCCTCTTCACTGTTTTGAGATTAGTCTTTAGAGTAGGTTGTGGGATGGAAGCCAACGGGAAGCAAGCAGAGGCTTGGTTAATGATACCTCCCCTTGTGTTCCAACCACTCAGTGCCTCTAATGTTGTAGAGACTGTGACTTTGACGACTACAAGGTCATTGCCTTAACCACTAGAAAGGTGTTGAATCCCTCAAGCTAGGTGAGAAAGGGTGGCCCTGTGAGTCTATCAACCAAGATTATGCTTGGAGGTAAATTATTAATGCACTTAAGCCTAGAATACTTATGCAAGGAATGTGAGTGGCTCGAGTTAAGATTATTTATGTTCTTTAAGTACTTGATGTTGATCACCTTATAGCAAGAGTACTTAATAATGAATTGAAAGACAATCTTAAAACAAGACAAGTGCTTAAAGATGTAAGTGTCAATGTCAAACAAAAGATTAATCCACAAGATGCCTAGCAATTTAGAACAATTATCTAATTTAACGATGATGACTTGAGACCATTTAAGATATGCCAATGATCAATGTTAAGAGATGCTCACTTAGAATCATAACCAATGAAACTTGAGATGCCAATGTGTAATATTCCTAATCGAAAATTTTTAAAGTGATAACAAATACATGTAGCACATTTAACACACAAAATTTTACACCAACATCACAAAACCAGAAATGCTCCAAAACACACCAAAATGTGCCAATTATATTATATTGATGAAAGAGTACAATATGGTATGGAATGAGTGCACCTGGGCTTGCTTAGAGCAAGCTACAAGCCCCATGTGGATGAACAACAACTACCCAAATGCTACAAAAAATCTCTCGACAAATGACTGTGCTGGCCCTTGTGGTTCTACACTGTTGGCTGTGTTGGGACACCTGTTTGACCCCTCAAATCTGCCCAGAAAATTCTGCAGAATTAGATTTGAGATCTTTGTCAAAAACCCAAAAAAACCCAGAAAGGATTTTCTCTAGTTTTGATGCTCCAAAATTGACCCCAAATTCCCAACACTTCTCCATTCCCAGTAAATTTCGGTCTGCAGGAATTTTTGTCTTTACAACCCTCCAAAATAGTGTAAACTCCCCCTTGACTCCCTTCTAACTCCCACAAGACAACCCAACTCCAAATACCTTTGACCAAAACTAACCACAACAACTCCCTCTACAAATACTCCCTCTACCTATGCAGGGCTGGGGTAGTATTGCATAGGCTCAGCAAGGGAAATACATACAGATGAGATGGGATCCTTCTACTCCAGCAATTCCCTCCTCTCCTCTAGCAAATTTTGCAAAGAGTTTCCAACAAATAGTGTGGCTTCAAATTCCCGACACCAACTCCCAAAGGACAACGTAGCTTTGATTCTGTGCTCCAGCTAAGCTCAAAAAATTCGTTGCACATGTCCTATGCCTCTCCCTGCCTCCACAAAACAATGGTGATACCTTCCTAGGATGCACTCATAGTCCACCAAAGAGAAGGGTGAGTTTCCTCATTAGGAAACTATAGTGCTCAACAACACTTGTGACCTAGCTAAACAACTTGAGCAACAAAGCAAATAGATGAGTGAACAAAAGACCCCAATAGCTTCTATGCTCCTTCTATTTATAATTTTTTTTCTTGCTTGCTCATGTGGGTCCCTCCATCCAATATTTTGGCCTCCTTCCCATAGCAATTCGATCTTCTCTCCAACTGGTGCATATTTCTTGTAGGTGTGGGCCCCGCATTCCACTAGCATAATAATTTTCTATTTCTCCTCAGTCCCAATGCCAAAAATGTCTCCAATGCTCAAGTTACAAAATTGTTCTATGCTTAGACCTCCCCAATAAACTCCATTAACTCTCTTAGATGAAAAATCAAAATGGGGGACATTATAGTCCCCCCCACCAAAAATTGCTTGTCCTCAAGCAATGCCTGAATAACCGCCCTCTCTGACCTGGATCCCCACCGTCACTGCAAACTTAACCAGGGTCCCAAATGTGCCATTGCATCGTCCCTGAACTCTATACTGTCCTATAGTGAAGGAGTCCCTTGGTACCAGGATCCCAAGCCAACCTGATCAATGTGAAGTGCCCCTTACACTACTCACCATCTTGCCAAATAAGGCATTTGAAGCCCTTTGTTTACTGCCAATAAGGAGAGCATCTCGACGATTTAAAACTCTCAAAATCCTCATGAACCTGTCCTATCGAGTAGTCCATCTGATGCACTTTGATTGTGGTTCCCTGAAGATACAACCCACTCCCTATGTGAATGAAGTCTCCCTTGTATGAGCTCCTCATGAAATCCTCCTGCTAGCCAACCTGCGACGCTGACGAAGCCCCCCCACACCATCAATGAGTCACTAAAGCCCAATGGAAGATCTGAGTGACCTCCCCCTGTAGCAGCGAGCTCATCCCTAAAGGTCGCTGCGCTGCCAAGTACTGTGATGCCTGGGTCCCATGCTACCCTTAGAAAGGCACCACCATGTTGTTGTTGCACCACTTTGGCTCTAACTGACTGCCCATTGTGCATGCACTGTATCTTCCTCTCCTGGAACTCGATGGTGAAATACTGATAGAGGCGAGATACATCCCACCTAGACAGACATCTCCATGATGCCAAAGCCTACCCATCCAAATCTAACTCCGTACATTTGCAGAAACAGAGAATGTCTGCCTCCCCATAGGATGAAACCCTCTGGGAACCCCCATGTGTCAGGGCAAGAGTGAATTATATCACTCTCCGCCATGACTTCGCTTATTACGAGACAAAGTGATTTATCGATCAACTGAATCCTTGCATCCCATAACTAGACCTGTTGCGGCATAACTTTGACAACTACCGGAATCCCTCTGGGCCTCATCTCTAGTCCCTGCATGCCGCCAATATATAGGCTCCATATATCATAAACTAATTTGAGGCATGCTAAACTGCCCTGTGCCTGCCACTGTGTAGTCTTGATGACTGCTGGAAACCACATGTGCCAAATAGCTACCCCTTGAATGCAGCCAATAGATGGGTATCTGATACTTGCAATCGACTCAGTGTATGCAGATCCATCCTGCTCCTGCCAACCATCGCAATTGGGTCGCCCACCGGCCCTCTAGATAATGTGGTGATACAATGTTGGGAATTTAGATACATACTGAAAAATTGTCTCAGTCGTACCCTATATCCTTTGCTAATGCATGGTCCAGACATAACTCGAGGAAAGAGTGACACATGTCTCGCTTGTGACCAGCTCCCCAGGCGTAGGATCTGTGATGAACGATATGCCATCCCTGCAGATGATCACCTCGTCCCTCAACCTATGGCTGTCAACTCAAGCATCGACCTGACGCCTCCACTGAGAAGTCTCTCCCCTAGCGCACCAAATGTCATCCAAATATCTCGGGTGTCCCCCGTTGCTTGTGCCTAGAGTGTCAAAGGACGACAACCTGATTACCTGTGCTCGTAAGTGATGTAGAAGAGGGATAGGCGTGTGAGTCCCTATGGATATCGTCAAGTATCGCTCATCCATGACGCTGTCGATCCTAGGTGAACTACACCCAAAAGTATACTCGGTGTCTTTGTCCATGAGTTTCCTTAGAGGCAAAACTCGATGACCTTGCTATGTAGCACCATACACCCCTGCATACCATCGAGCATCTCTGTACTCCCCGTCATGCCATTGTACATTGTGGCCTACCCTTGTGCACCGCTGGATACCCCCTGCTATTGCCGTACCATCCTGTACTGTCTCGTGTCTTGCCTATGTCACTATACTCGACACTCCCCGCGGGTGCTCAATGCGTTGCAAGTCACTCCTCCTTTCCCACAATGTAAACCGACTCGTTGTGGTATACCACCATGCATCTCCATGCTCCTCTACAGGCCACTGCTCCTTGCTGCATATCCTTGCACACCACTGGGTGTTATGGCTTAGAATCAGGGTTGTATGCATTAAGCCACACCTCCTCGTCCATCTTTGGTAGACCTAAGCGCCTTAACTCCGCTCCTGCTAGAGGGGTTATCTCTGCTGTGCCGATCCTTGGTGATCCTTGAGTCCTAAACCTCAATGGGAGAACATCGTCTCCATACAATGCCCAGTCTGGTGGCCTACCCACGCCACCTCCTCCAACTAGCTTTTGCAAGAGAATGCTAATCATCATGCGACCCCATACACAACCAACATGCCAAAACAACCCATGGAGTCTACTCATAAACCATCTGGCCACTAGTGCCACTTGGAACTCCCCTAAGGAACGCATTCGCTCAGGCACTGGGTTGAATACCTCATTAATGCCATAGTCATCCTGCATGTCTGATGTCGGGTAGGAAGCCTCGCATGGATCCCAATGACAACCTGGGCCTCTAGTATCCTCGATGTATGGGAGCTCCCACTGAGCTTTACTCCGGACTATGACCATCTCCATGAGTGTAGCCCCCTTCACCGTGTACCAACTCAAAATCTCTCGCCATCCAACCCCAAGAAAGGGATCAAATGCACGAACTGTGAAAATTCAGAAACCTGGAATTCTACTGCAGCAACTGATAAAAATTCTTCTATTTGTTAAATTAATTAAACAAACCATTTGTAGTTTCCTACGACAAATATTGAAACGTATACACTACAACCTTCACAAAACAAATACTGCGGAAAATAAATGCTGGAAAATTAGAGAAATTATATAACACATAAAGATATTGATATAGTTATTTTTGGACAATTGTCCCCAAAAAAACCTGATGCGGGAAAACCGGTGCAACAGATGAGGGTTTCTTTATTAATTCGTAAGTAGTAATTCAAGTACAAGAATTCAGACAATAGAACAGAAGAAAAATACTGAGAGAAATTTAGTAACAAATTTCTCACTCTCCACAGTGACTCCCTGACCCTGAGATGGACCCTCTGCCCATATGCTGGTGTTTATGCATCACCATCTGCGTAGTGCTCTAGTGGACTGCGCCTCTCCTCACACTATCTCTTCCTGAATTCATCTTGCACTTCCTGGACCATTGCTGATACCCTCTCTCTCTACCCTGCAACTCACCCTCTAGCTCTATCTCGTTTGTTGAATTTTAGCCACTAAGAAAATCGATCTGCTTGGGCAACTGAGTAACTGCACTGGTGTATTCTCCATCTAATTATCATTTTCTTATAATCTTTTGTTGGAGCACTAGCGACTAAGATTAAAATATAATCGATGGCCCAGATTATTTCCTTGTCGATTCATGTGAGTTTCTAGAACATTCACACCATGACTTAATTGATTCCCTTTAATTAATCATATTTCCTAAGTTTAGACGTAGGAAACATTAAAAAACGATTAATTATTTTAATTAATTCGTTTCTAGGTGGAATTTCAAGGAACAGTTTCTGGGTTTTGGAGATCTCATGTATTCTAGCCTCTCCACAAAATCTAGTGGCTAGAACACATTTGATGTTACAGAAACTAACACTCCCTCTTAGTGAGGAACGTGTTCTAGCGTTGCAACCCACTGAAGCAACACCATGTCTCTGCATCATCTCTTGTCATGCCGCTGATGTTTGGCTGCTGCTGCTCATCACCTATTGCGCAACTCTGATAACTGCTGCATTTGTGCTACTGCTGACGCTGCCATACTATTGCCAACACTGCATCTGCACTGCAACTCCCTCTCATCTGTTGTTGCTGCAACTGAGAGTCCATTTGCTTCTACTACTAAAACGGTTTCTCCACCATACCCATATGTTCCCTGAATTGGATGAACTTGGTTCTCCCTACAACTTTCGTGAGTATGTCTGCTACCTGATCTTTTGTGGGAACATACTGTAGCTGGATTGCCCCACGCTGAACGCAGTCTTTGATGAAATGACATATGATATCAAAGTGCTTTGACCTATCATAAAATATTGGATTCTTAGAGAGTTTTATGCAACTCTGATTATCATAGTAAACACTCGTTACTCCCATATTTTTCCTGAACAGACTCACGTGAAGCTTCTTAAGCCATATAGCTTCGTATGTAGTTGTGTTGGCTGCCATATATTTAGCGTTTGCTAAGCTTAGTGCTACTAACTTCTGCTTCTTGCTACACCAAGAGACCATCCCCGATCCAACACTGAAGCAATACTCGAAGGTACTTTTCTTGTCCATTGAACTACCTGCCCAATCTACATCTGTGAATTTGCATAGTCTGACGTCATCCCTTCAAGTATATTTCAATCCATATGCGATTGTTCGACGCACATATCTAAGAATGTGCCCAGCTATTGCCCAATGTACCCTTTTCGGTTCTACCATGAATTGACTAAGGGTATCAACAATGAAACAAATGTCTGGCCTAGTGTTAACCAAATACATGAGTGAACCAATGAGCTATTTGTACAAGGTGGGGTCGATTTCCTTGTCCGCTAATGCATCTATCTTCTTCCATTTGGTGATCATGGGCGTCGTCATGGGTCGACAATCTTACATTTTGTATCTCTTCAGAATATCTGTAGCATATCCCCCTTGCCCACAGAAGATCTCATTCTTCTGCCATACCTCCAATCCTAGAAAATAGTGCATCAACCCCATATCCTTCATATCAAATTCTACTTCAAGGTTCCTTTTGCAGTCCTTTATGAGCCTAGATGATCCTGTCAAAAATAGGTCATCTAGATTCTACATACAAGACCAGAATGAGAGGCTCATTCTCCATCATCAAATAGTAGAGATTGGAATCTGCATCACTCTTGATGAATCCCAACTGCTGCAAATAATTGTCAATCCTATCACACCACGCCCTGGGTGCCTGTTTGAGCCTGTATATGGCTTTCTTCAACCTGCTTACATGAGTGTGCTTCTCATGAGTTTCGAAGCCCTCAGGATGCTCTATATACGCCTCTTCTTCTATCAACACGTTCAAGAATGCTATCTTGACGTCCATCTGGTGAATCTCCCATCCCATCTGCGTTGCTAGGGATATAACGGATTTGATAGAGGTATATCTCGCAATTGGGGTGAAGGTCTCCTCATAGTCTATCCCTTCCTTCTATGCATACCCCTTCGCCACGAATCTAGCCTTGTACTCTCTACATTGCCAACTACAGTGTACTTGATCTTGTAGATCCATCTGAAACCTACAACTGATTTGTCTTCTGGTCTAGGCACTACCTCCCGAACATCATTTGTCATGATAGAACTGTATTCTTCTACCATGGCATCCACCCACCCCTGATGTTGCGTGGCTTCCTGAAAGATGGAGGGTTTTGTAACCTGAGCTACCAAAGCTTGATATCTGTCATGCTGCCTGCGCTGTCTCTTGTCTGTCCTAGGAGCTCCGACAAACTCCTCTGCGTCCCTCAAGGTCTGTTGCACTTCCCTAATGGCTCTACCACTGTTGGTGGGGGGTTCAATCAATTCCTCCACCTGTTCTTGCTGCTTCGTCTGCTGATAACTCCCTGGATCTCCTACCCCTAAAGAGATATTGGTATTGGTCATTGTACTCAATCCCTGCGACTGTCCTCTTGCTTGTCCTACTTGATGTCCCTACTGCTGGACTAATGGAACTTCTCCTGACTAATCACTTGCAGGCATTCCTCGAGATCTTTTGAAAGCTTCGTCTTCCATGAACTTTACATCTTGCCTTACTACAATTTTCCTGCTGCTAGGAATGTAGATCCTGTATGCCTTTGAGGTCTCACTATACCCTGCGAGAAACCCTTTCTCTATAGTCTGATCTAATTTACTATGCTTTTCATCTGGTATGTGGCAGTGAGCCACACTCTTGAATATCCTCAAATCAGTGTTTTTAAAACCAGAACTGGGGACCAGACTGGTCCACCTAATAACCGGTTTATCGACCGGAACCGGTCTAACCGGGACTGGTTTGGTCTAAACGAATCGGTTTTAAAAAAAATACATTAAATAATTATTTTTTTAATAAAACAAAACTATTTTTAAGATTTAAAACCATGATTCCAAGCCAATAGAGACAAAATATGCAAAGTTTGCTCATTTATATACCATGTAAAGGTGAATATATCAAAGTGGCACCGAGTGCAATACATATCATCGACAAAATAGTAAAATACATAAGCAATGACTCAAATAAACAATCTGTTTGGTTTGCAATTTTATTGCCATAAAAAAACCCTTTATCTTGCACTGAATCACCACAATGAAAAGATATGGTTGTTCATTAATAATGAAAAATGGTTCACCTGCCTCCACCATGTTTGGCTCTTTGAGATCATCAAAGATAGAACCTACAGTGCTTTCTCTGTGCTTCATGAGATGGTCTTTGACGCTAATTGGAATTGGAGTAATTGAGTATGCCAATTAGACATTTCTTTATTAAACTCTCAATATCCATGTCAGAGATGGGATCTCCACAAACAAACCAGTAATGCAATTGCCATCTATGCCTTACAGTAAAAAAGTGTCAAAATCCTCGTCCTCTTGGCCGCCATGCTCTCCATTACATGAGGGAACGATAACACCTAAAAGGTTTTCATCTTCAGGGTTCTTCTACAAAATATACCCTCTCCAAATCATCAAAAGAATCATTACTAAATTCAAAAACTTGGAAGGGAATATGACTTGCCAAACCCTTTCCTTCATGCAAGTGTATCTCATCATCACAATGTGCTTCATTTGAGACATGATGACATGCATACTATT
>APFE031330651.1:120656-272081 GCA_000404065.3 Pinus taeda | reverse complement strand
GTTTTGATTTTAGATCTCAGATTGACAATCTTATTTAACTCAAATAATTCTCCTAGAACTTTTCATCTTAGCTTTAGGCTTAACTTTCCATTTAGGGACCACCCCCCTTAGCTAGCCTAGGAGATAGCTAAAACGAAGAGAGTTGGGATCAGTGTGACAGCCCCTTCTCTGAGTTCTCTGCCACCAACCACACCTTGTGGGGTTGAAGGCTTTTCTCGCTAACTGTGTAGGTAGGTGCGGGCGGCAGGGTCAACAAGCTCCAACTCCAACTCCAAGATGACTACTTCAGCAAAAACTCAACACTCTCCAAGCTCACAAACAAACTCACAAACACTCATAAACACTCCAAATCAGATGTGTGAGACAAATGATAGTGAGAGGGGCCTCTTAAAGGCTTGGAGAGGGTGTTTTTGGAGGGAAAACACCCTTAGTTTGCCCCTAAAACCCCAAAACCTCAGTCACAAACTCGCTTTTTGACTTCACGTTGGGTGTGCCTCCTAACCCGCCGGTTTAGGACGGAATCAACCGGTTTGATACAACCGGCCGGTTCCATCCTAAACTGGCTGGTTAGGACCGGTTTTTGCCAAAAAATGGAGAAATGGGCTTGCTAATCGGGTTTTTTGACCAGTTTGGACCGGTGGGCCTGCGAATGGCCGGTTAGATCGGTAACTGGTTAGCAAGGCCGGTTTTGAATACTATGCTTTAACTGTCCCTGTCGTGCCTGCGCCTTTTGAGGAGATCTAGTGTCCCGAGTCTATTGACTTACCCTACATGATGTAGATCACCGCCCCCGACAATTTGTGTACCTCTAGTGTCTCCGCTGAAAGGATGAGGATGGGTATGGTCTGTCAACCTCTTCAATTGGGTCAACCTCTCATTGTTCCAACAAATTCCACCCTAGAATTTCCCTTGAGTCATGGGTTTGTCTACGGTTTCACCAGTGACTGTGCCTACATACCCGAATCTTCCATGATCTTACTGGTTGCCCAAAGCTGGGCCAAGATAATGCTCTGATACCATTGTAATATTCCTAATGGAAAATTTTTACAATGATAACAAATACATGCAACACATTGAACACACAAAATTTTACACCAACATCAGAAAACCAGAAATGCTCCCAAACATGCCAAAATGTGCCAATTATATTATATTGATGGAATACAATATGGTATCGAATGAGTGCCCCTAGGCTTGCTCAGAGCAAGCTACAAGCCCCGGGTGAATGAACAATAGCTACCCAAATGCTACAGAAACTCGCTCGACAAATGACTGCGCTGGCCCTTGTGATTCTGCATTGTTGGTTGTGTTGGGACACTTGTTTGACCCCTCAACTTTACCCAGAAAATTCTGCCAAATTAGATCCGAGATCCTTGTCAAAAACCCAAAAAAACCCATAAAGTATTTTCTCTAGTTTTGACATTCCAAAATTGACCCCAAATTCCTAACACTTCTCCACTGCAAATAAATTTCAGTCTGCAGGAATTTCTGTCTTTACACCCCTCCAAAATAGTGGAAAATCTTCCTTGGCTCCCTTCTAACTCCCACAAGACAACCCAGCTCCAAATACCTCTGAGCAAAACAACCCACAACAACTCCCTCTACCCGCGCAGGCCTGGGGCAGTACTGCGTAAGCTTAGCAAAGGAAATATGTATAGATGAGATGGGCTGCTTTTGCTCCAGCAATTCTCTCCTTTCCTCCAGCAAATTTTGCACAAAGAGTGTCTAGCAAATAGTGTGGCTTCAAATTCCCGATACCAACTCCCCAAAGGACAACGTAGCTTTGATTTTGCACCCAAGTAAGCTCAGAAAATTTGTGGCACCTGTTCTATGCCTCTCCCTGCCTCCACAAGACAATGGTGATACCTTCCTAGTGTGGCACTCGTAGTCCATCGAAGAGAAGGGCGAGTTTCCTCGTTGGGAAACTTTGGTGCTCAACAACACTTGTGACCCAGCTAAACAACTTAAGCAACAAAGAAAATAGATGATTGAACAAAAGTCTCCAATAGCCTTCTATGCTCCTCCTATTTATAATCTCTTTTTCTTGCCTCCTCATGTTGGTCCCTCCATCCAATATTTCGACCTCATTCCCTTAGCAATTTGATTTTCTCTCCAAGTTGTGCATATTTCTTGTAGGTGTGGCCCCCACATTCCACTAGCAAAATAATTTTCTATTTCTCCCAAGTCCCACAAAACAGAAATGTCTCCAATACTCAAGTTACAAAATTGTGCTATGCTTAGCACCTCCCCAATAAACTCCATTAACTCCCTCAAATGAAAAATCAAAATTGGGGACGTTACACAATGCTTAAGATAGAAAACAAATTTACCAAAGCTTCTTAGAGTAATTATCCAATGAATTCTCAACAATGCTTCAATTAGATGTTGAACACAAAGGTGCCAATTAGATCTTAATACTAAAATAACTTAAACCATCAATGAGATTAGAAGATTTAAAGCTTAGATCTTCAAGTGATTTTAGTGCCAAGTTAACAAGAGTTTGATCTAACACAAGAAAGGTAAATGTGAGACTTCAATAGCATAAACCACAATGAACCAACTTGATCATGAAAAATCACTTATAATGATGTATAGGACAGCAACAAGTATGTCATGTCAGACCAAGAAATTATGAAGCATATAAAATTGAAATTGACCAATGAGTTGCCTAATGCTGTCCAATAAAAAATTACAAGTCTTTTGTCCTCTCAAGATGCTATATTCAGAAAATATCAGATCTGATTATACTTTTAATGCAGAGATATCAGCTACTAAAAATTAGAGATTTAAGCCCAAAAGATCAATGTCCAAGCTGTCTAGAAGCTATGATAATATGCTAGATGCCATGCCAATCAATCTTATTCCTTTTAGAGTGTTCCTTCATATTTATATCAGCTGTGATCTAGTGATTATGCGGAGATATTCCAGCAAACAAGTGATTAGATCTAAGCTAGATATTGAATGCCCAAGTAGCCAAATCACTATCAAACTTTTACCATGAAATTATTAGGGTGTTTAGACCACTTAGATATGATTTTTGGGCATTTAATTCACTGTTATGAAATGAATATGACAGCTGAAGCAAAATAGTGACAAGGTGAAGGCTTAGAGAGTAAACCCTAGGCCCAAGGCCTTCAAGAACACTTGCCCAAGTTGCCAAAATTTTTCCAAAGCACTTGGCACTTGAAAACACCAACTTAGAGCCAATTTCTCTGCAAAACTCACCAAGAATTAGCCTCAATTTTTTTTCTTTAGAAATCACTCGTAGAGAGAAAGAAGGGAAAATAGGCAAAATAAAGGCCAAAGGAAGGAAGTCAAGGTCTAGAAGGCCTGGTGTCTTGGATAGGGAGGACCTAATGGGCTGTCGTGGGCCCCGCAAAGGCCAAGGCCTAGGGAAAGGAGGCTTTGTAGGCTTGCCGCAAGCCCTTAGGGGCTGCGGCTAGGAGGAAAAGGGAGGTTGAAGACAGGGGAGGACCCTCTAGGGCCACGGCAAGGGCTAAGATGGGAGGCCGAGACCCTGAAGGCTTACAGCCAGCCCTACAATGGCTCAAAAAGATGACGCAGGGACAAAGATGGAACGCTGAGGCCCTTCACAAATTACAGCTTGCGACTAGCCTTTGGAGGGCTTAGGAGGGTGTTGTAGTGCCTAAAAGCGCTGACGCTGGGCCAAGGAAGGCTGACGCTGGCCTTGGAGGAGGACGCTAGGCCAAGAGGGCCCTAAAAAATGACACCCTTGCTGCAAAAAATAAATTTGCTTCAAATCTGCAATTTACTGCAAATTTTCTTCAATTGTTGGCCCTGCAAAAATTTTGGACGCTAGATTTTACACTCAAGGGCCTAGATCTAGCTCTAATCCAACTCTTTTCACTTGATTTCACCTGCACAAATGAATTTACAAATACCCAAAACCCTTATATATACAAAAATCTCAAAACCCAAAACCCTAGTTAGAAAAGATAATTTATAAAATATATTATACAAATTTATTTACAAATGTACAAATATAAAGTGCTTTTAAAAGGAATTTTGAGAAATATTTTTTTTAAGGATTTTTTGATAAATGGATAAGTGTACTTTGAAGAATAAATGCAAGCTACAACCTTAGCGAAGTTAGATAAACCATAAAAATATTTGAAGTCCAAACAAGGTCAGCTTATGTCCACAATTTGTGAACTTGGAGCCCAAGGACTGGGGAACCTGCAAACACTATATAATTTTTCACATATAAACCATTAGAACAACAATGAATCAAATCATCTAAGATAAGCCCGAAACTTCTCAATAGAGTGTTCCTATTATTGATTTGTGTAGCTTGGGAGGTACTCCAGCCCTAGGGTTGAAGGTTTGGAGGACAAAGCGCCACAAGGGTAGTGTTAGGGTCCTATAATTTATAGGATCAATTGATCATTGAGTATTTGCTTTCAGTATTTCAGATTGTAAATAATATAGCTTTCTGCAAATAATTTCCAAAAAAAGATAGAAAAATGAAAATAAAAAGTGATAAGAGGGTAGAAATACAAAAAAACAGAAAAAAAAGAGGAAAAAAAGAAATGATAAAATGACCCCACAAAAAAATTGAATAAATATGAAAGTGATGCTAGCTCAAGTGCCACTACTAGCCTTCTGGTTTTTTAAAGAATAAATTTATGAAATTGTGTGCAGCTTTTTTAAAATGACACAATCCCTTTCTGCTTGAGACATACAGTTTAATCATGTTCAAGCTGATTTCAATTTTTGTTAATTAGGTTAGAGTGAATAACTTAGCTAAACTGTTTAATCTTGGCTAAGATTAGACAGGTAGAATAGGTGAATAAAGTTAATCCAATTTTTTAATCTGGATTAATTTAGTTGATTAGATTAGTTTAGTGTTTGAAATAAATATTTTTTATCTCATAAAATGAAAAATTGAAAGGGTTTGCATGCTCAAATGCACCCACATTTGCTTTAAGATAGCATTAGAATAGGAAAATGAAGATTTTTGATGTAATAACTCTGAAGTGCTTCGTTATCCAAAGTTTGGACTTTGGGCAATTATTTATGCGCTTGAAGCATATGGCGGGGCCCTCCGGTGTTAACCTCCCCCCATTTCACGACCACCGTATCTCCCATAACATTGATCCGACGACCCACGATAGGTTTCGGACCCCCCCCCCCCCCCAACATAACGTTAACGACAGGGGGGTCAAAAGCGGTTGACCGCCCGTTATGTACAAGTGCCTCGGAAACCCCCCCCCCCCCCCCCACCCCACTTACTGGATAACACCGACCCCCCCCTCAGAAAGTAGTTTCACCATCCCGCCTCAACCCGCCTTCCCACTATGCGTCGCCTCCACGTCTCGTCGCAGCTCCCACTCCTGTCATACCACCTGCCTTTATCCCTATCACTCCTGCCAACAATCTTGCTCCACTCATCCACCAATCCCTAGCTGCCATGTCTGAGATCGTTGCAACCTCCATAAATTCCCTATCCGTTTGCTCGTGCCATTACAGGAATTAATGCCCTAAAAAGACCGTTAATCCAACGGTTAAGGCCAATTCGCAGCTAATAAATATGAAATTCATCTTTGCGATTACACCTTTATTTCCTCACTCATTCAATAGTGCTCCCACCCCTCTGTGCTCTAATCTTGCAACACCATTTCCATTGCCTGTTATTGATAAAATTACAGAGGTCTGCCATTCAGTTCTCGCCAATTATTGAACACATGGTCAAATCCTTCTGTACAGCTTTCCTCTGTTCATTTTGCTACTACAATGGCACCTAAAGTCACCCCGGTAGTCAATCTGATGCTCACTCCCCCTATCAACTTAGACCATACCCCACTCATAGACAAAGACTAAAAAATTGCCGAAACTTAGTGTGAATTCGACCTCTTCGAATTATGCTGCTGGTTTAGGGATAATTTCCTTTATCAATCCGATGAGATACACCTCTGGCAATCTAGACTTCCTCTGTTTGCTATCCTCCAATCCTATAATTTTCCAGAATTATTTCTTAGGATGCTAAGCCTCTTACCTTACATACAAGAGGGCAATTATTTCCCCAAATGGTGAAATCCTCTTCACCATCACAACTGGCAACATCAATCAAATGTTGCAAGTTTCCCATTGTGATTCCCTCTCCCCTTTCTCCCTTGAAGCTCTCAGAGAAATTTACTAGAAATTAACTTTCCCCTAGGGAGCTGCCATTTTTGAAATCTTCCTCCCTGAAGACTCTCAACTCCCTAAGAAAAATCCCCCATATCCCTCTTCTATGTTTCCTCAAAGGACAAGATAGATCATCTCTGTCTTGTCATCCATTCTTGGTTACTATTCAGATGAGTGGGTAGATGAGCCAATTCTAGGCTTCCTATCCACCCTTTCTTCAGAAGAAGGACCATTAGTCACCTTTGACTATGGTCACTTCTTATCAAATGTAATTCATGAACAATTCCTTTAGTTTTTAACTGAAGGAATGTTCAGATATTAATTAATTCTCATGTATATGTTTATGTTTTCTCAAACAGATAAGTTTCCATTCTCAATACAGAAGCTTGATCACCAAGGAGGACCACAGTCAGTTGTTTTCTGGACTTCCTTAACTAGAAAACAATCACAGGAATTCAACTTCTCAAAATTCATAGACCAGTTTGTGTATCCAACAACTTGTTTGCTGAGTGGCGAGCAGGTTCCAAGGATTAGTGAAGACATTCAAAAGGTTTTGCAACTCAGTGAACAGGTCAAAACAGGGAACTGGTATCTTTACCAGTCATTCACAGAGATTAGAGTGTATGGTTCATAGATGCCACCATACAAACTGGCCAAGTACTTGCCAATGAAAATATTTGCCTTGGAATACATCAGGGAAATAATTCACTCTGATTACATCCATTTCGTGGCAGCCAAGAAGAAATCTCAGTTTTGGATCAAGACACAAGTAGGGCCCTTCATCTGCAACAGTAGAGTAGCAGGGGAGGAAGCAGACCTCCTGCTGAAACAAATGAACTTTCCTCACAGTTTCATTTGGTCTTATTACCCCTTTGGGGTAATTTCCAAGTTGAGAGTAGAACAAAAAGCTACACCCTATGTGCATACTTAGAGGCCTGAAATAGAGAAATATATGAACTAGCACACTTGGGTAGAAAATACATTGCAGGAGGTCGAGGAGTAGGTACGTTCCAGGATAGCTTCAAAGACTCCCATACCCAGGGAAAAAAACATATAAGAGACCAAGAGAGGATGATTCTCCCTTAGTCATTGAAGTCTCAGCTAAAGAATTCAAAATATATACTAAGAAGCTTAAAGCAGGCCCAGGCTCTAAAATAGACTTCCCATCACTGGAGGACACCCAAGGCACTATTGTACTCTCAGGTTTGAAGACTTTCAAGCTGGACAATGGTACCACAGAGTCCCCATCTTCCTTAGTTACTAAAGAGATTCCAGCTACTGTCCCTTAGACACCAGAAACATCTACAGAGCAGAGACAGTTGGACATTTTTTAGAGATACAAGGAGATTAAGCAGAGACAGTTGGACATTTTGTAGAGATACAAGGAGATTAAGCAGAGACATGAGGCCATTCATGATAACATATCTGCTCAATTCAGAAAGCAATCCTCCATTCAACATAGGCTCATCTCAGCATATGATACAGAGAAGGGAAGGATGCATATGGCATTCTTGCAGGCCCAGGCCCCTCAACCAAAGTCAGCAGCATATTTCAAACAAACCACTTTTGAATTTGAGGCAAAGGATGTCCATCCTTTGGATCAGATAGATATGCACAGGAATGCAGGAGAGATGGTATATTTTTACTTTTACACACACTGCCATTATTGCTTCTAAACTACAATGTACTTTAAATAATGTGGAGTCTCAACTCAAATTGGAAAAAGTGTCCTCACTTGCCAAAGATACCTGAATCAAATACTTGGAGGAAATGGTGGTCAAAGTAGGTTTTGAACCAGACAATTTGAAATATATGGAGGAGATAATTAAAAAGAAGAATGCTGACATTGCAGCAATTGAAGCTGCCAACAACAAAAGACCCCCAAGCCAAGGAACTTGGAGAGACAGAGCTACAAAAGGAAGAGATGCTGAAGCTTCTAGTGGAACAAGGTGCCCAAATCAAAGCAATAGAAGTAGAAATGGATAAGCTAATAAAGGAAAAGGAACAACAATCACAGCTTGCAGTGGTTCCTTTTGATGCAGTTCCTATTGCATCTCTACTTCAAACAGGTGTCCCTACAACAACCACGACAGTTGGAACATCGTCTTCTATTGTGCTTCCCACATCAGTTGTAGATGACTCAGTTAAGTTAGCTCAATCTATGGAAAACATGTCTATACAGGAAGAGGAGCTAAAGAAGTTGAAGCTGGAGATAAAGATTTTACAGGAGCAGAGTACAAGGTTTGAAAATGCTTACATGACAGAAACATAGAAGTCCCAAACATTGTCCCAAAGATTGCAGAAAATGGAAAAAGACTATGCCATGGGCAATACATTGGCACAGGTAAAGGAAAATATCTGGAAAAGGATTAATGAAGACATGGAGGGTATTTGGCTTTCAATCCGAATCATTTTTTAACAATAGGAGCTTATTGAACGGTCAAATGAAGCCATTGAGCATGTCAGAAAGCAATTGGGGGATAAACCAAATGAAGCCACTGACCTTATCAAATTTCTAAACTCCAAGAATAGTCAGGAATTGGAAGAGTTAGAAATTGAAGACAAGACTGAAACAATTTTGGAAGTCAGGAAAGCGCTGACTAAAAGGAATCTGTTGAGACAACTTGAAGAGAAGGGTCGAAATAAGAACACAGGAATACAAAGATTCTTTGCCAAGCTGGAGCCTCTCTATAAGAAATGACTCCAGACCTGTTAGTGATTAACGACAAGCTCAGCACGTGGTCAAATTATAGTGAGCAAATTATGAACAAGGTAAGAGAGAGTTCAAAGGTTACAGCCGGAAGACTCAGCATGACAGGAAAGGTGTTCCTGGAAGCATTGTCATATGATCTTGACATTCAGTATGCAATTTCGAACTTGTGCATTACCTGATCGACATTTTCCAAGTATACTGAAGTCGACGAAGTGTACAAGAAGTTGATGAAGATGAATACAAGTGAACAACGTTGGGATAAACTCTGTGAGTTACTAGAGTAAAAGGTAATTTTAGTGGCATAGCTCAACATTAGAGCACATACAGAATTTTAGCGCCAGATAGCCAACTGTTCCCTCATTTCAGTTCCACCACTTAAGACAGTTTGATTTCCCTAATTTTATTGTATTAAGTTAGCTTAATTCAGTCCTATTATTTTGTAGATACATCCTCGTCATCCTGACAAGATATTTTTGTAAATTAGTTATAAATACTTCAATTGTTGAAGTAATAGAGGTTGTTTTTTGTACGAAGAACTCTATTGTATTTTTCTCTGAAGCATCAATAGATTTTCCAAGCAATACAAAAACTCTTTCACAGGATTCATTTGTCAAGTTGGTGGTGAAGTACAACTATTTGTTTTATGTGTTTATACGTCCTCTGTTTATAGCACATATTTGTTTTCAAATCTGAATTATTCAATAGATAAGTAAAGGGCATAAATTGTTTAAATCTACACTCTGCACCCGGCTAAATTAATTTCTATGTTTTCTTCTGATCTTTAAATATGGAATTTAGGTAACAATGCTCTATATTTTAAAGTGAACCTTAATCTGTTCTTCTTTTCCACTTCACATACTTTAAATAATCCATTCGGTTTGGCTACCTTGCCCTGTGAGATCTATCTGTAGATACTATAGTTAATCTGTATTTTATGTAACAGACTCCATAGCCAAATGAAAATCTAGGTATCAACCAATCATTCGAATACAAATCAAACCCCCAAACTTCGTAATTAGCCTAATATTCAATCAAACAAAGTTAAATCTTACAGAGAGAGCCCTATCTGAAGCTGGAAAGGCTAGATCCCAGCTTCCAAAGTTGGTTTGTGGTTACCTTGGTGATTTTTTTCTGCAACCTCAAAAAATTATTCAGTGCTAACAGGCAGCTTGTGGGCTTGGAACCCAAGTATGGGATTTTGGCACCCATCGAAATTTGGGACAAAACATCAATGGATTTACGACATGTGATGGATGAGGACGATAGTGCTTGGAAAGAAGATTCCAACACAATGAAATCGTCCGAATCCGAGTTGTTAGAGAGATATGAATTTTTGAAGTTTACTAGTAATTATTGGTTGTCAAGTAGGCCGACTTGAGAGCCAATGGATGTGTTGCTTCAAATGTGACATTGAGCCCTTCTTTATGGGATATATAGAAGGTGATATGAGGGTGATAAAGGCATCCAATACGTGCAACATAACGATAGCATTGGAGAGCTAAGGAACTCGGATAAGGGTGCAGATTAGCTTCTGTTTTGGATGTAGGAAGGAAGCAACTACAATGAGGAAAAGAAGGCAACGTGGAGCCTTCTAGGATTTGTTTTAAGGGCTAGTTGCTATTGCAAGAAGGCCGAGTGTGTTCAGGGCTAAACGTAGGTGAAAGGCAAGTCTGTTGGGCAGCAAACGAGGTAAGGAACTTTGTTTTGGGGAGGGTTGTAAGTGACAACAAGGACTGTGGTAGGCCACGAGCCTAACCACTTCAAAACAGGGACGATGTGGAAGTGTTTGGGGCTGTAAAGTGCCCAGAACAGCAGCACGAGTGGAGAGAAGCCTTCCTTTCCTAGGCCGCAGAAATTAAGGGTTGTTTGGGTGCTTGTTTAGGGCTGTTGTAGTGTTCCTATGATGCCCTAACCAACCACTATCACAACAACAACAAAACAATCTTTGAGCAGCAGTTTGTGCCTTGTGTTGGGTCGTGGTTTTGACCAGTGTTTGGATTGATTTTAGTTGTAGCTTGTGGGAGCAAATTGAGAGGCTTATCTTGGTAATTGAGAGCCTCTTCTCGGAACAGATCTCACAGTGAAGTATTGGGTGTCATAGAGCTGGTTGGAGGGCAACGAGTTGGCTACCCAAAGTAGCCCTAGACGAGCTATCTTGAAGCATGAAGAGCAGTTGAAGGTTGGGTGAAAGATGGTGCCGACGTGCAACACTTTGATGGACTAAAGTTGTTGCTAGCCTGCAAATTGGAGCTCGGGAATTAGGCCTACCTAGAGAGCAATTTATGAGCCTGTGTTCATTGTAGCAGACGTGATTTGCAGTAGTGATAGGAGGCAACCCTCTTGGAGTCTCGAAGTGTAGATGCCTTGATGGACTAAGGCACTACTAATGAGTAGTACAAAAGCGAAGGACCGACAGGACGAGATATGGAATAGAAGCTGTAGCAAAGATTGTTATTGTATCTTGTAAACCATACACTGTTGCATTACTCAGTTTGTTTAATATAACGAAGATTGAGATTGTACATATTCTATAATTTTGTTTAAAACTGTGTATATTGTGCATATGTGGTTTATTGCTTTATATTTCTGCTATGCAAAATAGTTTATGGTTGAGTTTCTTGGTTTGGTAGCCTCAATGATTTTAAGACTCTAACCTAGAACCAAGGTCTTGTGAAAATTCATGAATCTAACACATCAGAAACCCCTACTGCAATTACTGGTTTACTATCTCCTACTTGTTCTTTACATTAACAAGCTATTTAATTTCATAAATATCGAAGTAAACACTATTGCAGCCTTCACCAATATACAAATCATGCACTGAAATAAACTGAGACAATCACACAAGGGACACCGTTATGTTTGGACAATCGTCCCCGGAAAAACCCAATTCGGGAAAATTGATGCAACATATAGAGGGTTTGTATTATTAAGCAGATTTCATGAATACAAGTAGGGTGCCAGAAATGGCTTACCCAACAGAGAATATCCTTGGCAGTAGTACCTCTATTCGGAGACAGATATGCCGACAAATCATCAACCGGATTATCAAACCCCACAACAACTCTGGTTGTTCCTTGTGCTGGACAACGAAAGCTGCTCCAAGCACTGCTCTGTAACTGCGTCACTCCTTTAGGATCTGCGTTTTCCTCTCCTGGCTCAAGATTTGTTGATCTGCTCCCAGTCTACCCCACAAAATCTCCCAGCATTGCCTCTGAAGCCCTCTGTGACTTCTACTTCGGCCTCTACGGCTTCTGTGCCAGCGTCTACGACCGTCTGCGTCCTCTGCGTCAAACCTTCTAGGGCTTGCGTTGTCTCTCTTGGCACTGTGCTGCCTCTCTACTATGTATTCTTCAGTCTCGGATGAAAATCCCTTGTTGAACTACCCCTCACCGCAACTCTGATCACTAACTCAATTTCCTCATCAAACCTCACCCCAGAAAATTGAATTCTTTGATCACTTGGTGTGTCTCCAACTGACCCTCAAGCCTTCTCTTATACTTTTCCTGTTGACGATTCAACGATTGAGATTAAGTCGCTAATTAACGACTAAGATTAGAACTGGCTTGATACTCGTTACTTAGAGCTTTCTCACCCTTCTCACCTATATTATATTAATACACATTAATATTTTAATTTTCTGAAGTTTAGACTTAGGAACTCATTAAAAATATTGATTATTTTAATATCTTTTCATCCGAGTGGAATTCCTCCAAACGATATTTGGGTCTTGGAAATCTTATGTGTTTTAAGCCTCTCCACTGAATTCCAATGGCTAGAGCACATTCGATGCTACCCAAAATCAACAATCCCTCTTAGCGAGGAATGTGCTCTGGCAATGCTTCATGATAGAAGCATCACACTGATCTTCCGCATCAGTCCTTTGTGCTGATGCTTGGCCTGCTGCTCCACATCCACTGCACTGCTGCTTCCTGTACTGCTGCCTATGACACTGCCATTGCCACTGCTACATCTATACTGTAGCTCCCTCTCAAAATGATGCCCATAACATTGCCACTGCTAATTGCTACACTGCAACTTAGTTACCGAGAAGTAAGTAACTAACTTTACCCAATCACTAACATCCTGGTCAGTCTGGAAGCCTTGTGATGCTTATGCTACCTCAGCTGCTATCCTGTGCTCCCTCTGCTGCCACTGCGCTACTGCAAACACCTATGTGCCTCTCACATCGTTGTAACCTCCACTGCGCTACCTTATATTTCGACATTCTAGCTTTGCCAATGTTGCTCCATCACAACTTGCTCCACCCAACACCTATCATCATGCTACTGTCATTAATAGCTCCCGTAGTCATATGTGATCCAAGAGTTTCGGCACCTCAAGGATCCTGCCCCCTCATGTAGTCCTCTCGACTACAACTCTATGTCTCCCCACCTCTTCTCGAGAGGCGCATGAGCACTCATTGCATAATCGTCATCAGTCTTGACATCCTTCTCTGCCTTTGCTAGAACAGCCTTTGAGTCGGAAGCTTCTTGCTTACCTTTCTTCTTGGGGCACATAGAGGCATAATGTCCCAACCCCTCATAGTTGAAGCACTTAGACCTTTGGAGATGTCTTTTTTCTTCCTCTTCTGAACTCCATGCTGTCCTGTTGAAGCTAGAGCTGCATCCTCCTCCTCCTCCTCCTTGACTTGAACTCCCTTATTGCTACTCCTCGGCTTGGTCAATCTCCTGAGCTCTTCCTGTCGAAGAGATGCCCACATCTCCTCCCAATTGGGGAGAGTTGCTCTGCCCAAAATGCTTTGGACAAACATTTCCCAGTCCTCGGAGACTACATTCAGAGCAGTCCTGACCATGAACTCTGGATCCGGTGTATACCCCACGAAAGTAAGTTGGTCCTGAATTCCTTGCAACCTAAGAAGGATCAGATCTATCTCCTCTCCTTTCTGCATATGATATCACCTTAGTTGATTTTCCAATAACATCTTCTGCTGCACGGAAGAGCCTTGGTATAAGGTGGTCAATGTTTGCCACATCTTCCTTGTTGTGTTCTTCTTAGCAATATGTGGTATGACATGATCCTTGACCCTGTCTAGGATCATGCATTTCATCTTCGCTTGGGCCTCCTCATACTTCTCATTTGCATTAGGGTCAACTGGGACAACTACTGTTCTCAAGGTATAGCCCTTGATGCAATGTTTATCCAAGATTGCTAGGATCTTAGCCTTCCAGATGACAAAATTGGAAGCCCCATCCAATCTGTCCTGATCCCTCAATCCGTTCATTTGCATCTTTTCTCCTTTTCTCTAGACTCCCTCTGAGTCCTGATTTCCCTCTCGGAAATCCTCCAGCCAATAGTCGAATCACTCCTCTCCATTCCTCCCTTGCCACTGCAATCCACATCTAGATTTCTTGGCAAGAAATATGTCGAGGTAGTGCTTCCCTCTACCTTGGTTTAGTCTCCTTGACACTGTTCTACACCGACAGAAACAACGTCCCACCAACTCCTCAAATCAAAATCTGCACAACTCCCTTAGCCCTGACAACTCGAAGAATATGAGCCCTTCAGGCTCTGCGCAATCTCTGTGTGGGCTGAATCTGCTCCTCCCAGCCAACTGCATCAATCCTTCCTGGCTCAGAAAGATGACATGGCTTTGCATGAGCCTGATCTGCCCTCCTCTGCCTTTGTGCTGGCTTTGATGGCTAACGCAACTATTGCGTCTTCCTCTCTCGGCTCAGAATGCTGACATAGGCACTGCGTGAGCCTCTGCGTCACACTCTCTGCACTGTGTCGCTCCTCTTGCCTCTTCAACTTTGGAACAACGTTGTCTCTCGGGACAACTGCTTCTCTGCTGCAAATTCTCAGATTTCTCGGTTGGTGTCTTCAGTCGCCTATGATTTGCAATCGCTCTGATACCATGTGAAAATTCCTAAATCTAACACATTAGAAACCTCTACTCTAATTACTGGTTTACCATCTCCTACTTGTTCTTTACATTAACAAGTTATCTAATTTCATAAACATCGAAATAAACACTTTTGCAACCTTCACCAATATATAGATCATGCATTGAAATAAACTAAGACAATAACACAAGGGACACCATTATTTTTGGACAGTTGTCCCCGGAAAAACCCAATTCGGGAAAACCGGTGTGACATATAGAGGGTTTATATTATTAAGCAAATTTTGTGAATACAACTAGGGTGCCAAAAATAGCTCACCCAACAGAGAATATCCTTGGCAGTAGTACCTCTATCCGGAGATAGATATTCCAATGAATCAGCAATCGGATGATCAAACCCCAGAGCGACTCTGGCTGTTCCTTGTGCTGGACAGCGAAAGCTGCTCCAAGTACTACTCTGGAACTGTGTCACTCCTTTAGGATCTGTGTCTTCCTCTCTCGGCTCAGGTTTTGCTGATCTGCTCCTAGTTTGCCCCACAGAATCTCCCAGCGCTGCCTCTGAAGCCCTCTGTGACTTCTGTGTCAGCCTCTACAACTCTCTGTGTCCTCTACGTCAGTCCCTACGACCTCTGCGTCAACCCTTCTAGGGCTTGTGCTGTCTCTTTGGCACTGTGTTGCCTCTCTGCTATGTATTCTTCAACCTCAGATGAAAATCCCTTGCTGAACTGCCCCTCAATGCTGAACTATTGAAGATAAAAGAAGATTTGATCAAAAGGTTTCCCCGCATTGGGGTTTGTCCCTGGCTAGCTGCCACATCTTGTGTCTCTTGTCTTGGGTTGTTTTCTATTGATCATTTAATGTTCTATCTGCACTTTACTTAATGTATATGTGATTGCTTATCTATGGCTAATGAGAAGACAAATAAGTAAAGTGCTCTAAGCATAGAACATACCATAATTTAACATTCCATTTCTTTTCCCTTTGCTGAAGCTTTGAAAGCGGCTTCTCTCATATCTGATGGACCTCCTTTCCTCATTTCAAAGGTAGTTAGAATTCCATGAAGTTGAAGCATAGTAATAGATTGAAGATCTTGCTTTTCTTCTATGGCAGATTCTTTTGACTCAAATTTAGAAGACAACGATCTCAAAATTTTCTCGACTAAAGTAACCTCCTTTATCTCTTCACCTAGATTCTTCATACAATTAACAATCTCATCTACACGTAAAGAGTAACTAGCAATACTTTCATCACTATGCATCTTAAGAGTTTCATACTTAATTTTGAGAGTTTGAAGCTTAGCACGTTTTTCCTGGGAGTTTCCTTCGTAGCTTTGAATGATTTTGTCCCATATCTTTTTGGTTGTCTTGCACTGCATGACTTTGACAAATTCTGATTCTAACAGACTTCCCAGTAAAGCATTGAATTCTTTGGCATTTGTTTCGTATAACTTCTTACCTGCTGTATCTATAGGTATTGCTGTTGGAAATTGATATCCTCCTTCCACAATTTCCCAAACAGCGGCTCCAAGCGATTGAAGATAGGCTCTGGTTCTTATTTTCCAATATACCAAGTTGTTCCCATTGAAGATTGGTGGTCTGATAGATCCCATGCCTTCATGATTGTTCATTTTGAAAGATCTCCCTTCAAGCGATCAAGCTTCTTTTGAAGGACTTCCTCTGATACCAATTTTTGGAAATAATACTGAGAGGGGGGGGGGGGTGAATCAATATTTACAATTAAATAATATTCATTTTCCAATCAGATTTATATGTGCTACTTCAGTGAAGTGAACTTGAGTGTGCATGCTATTGTGATTAAGAAAACCAGTGTATACCCAGAGAACTTATTATTTAGTTAATTTATCATGTGTTGATCATTAATCAATGCATCAATATTTTACTATATAGTAACTATGTGCAGTAATAACGTAATAAACCATCACACATAAGAAACACACACGAACACCAAGATTTAAGGTGGAAATCCAATGCGGGAGAAAAACCACCTGTTATTGTTGTCTTTATCTTCTTTTAATGTAAAGAAAATCTGTTTACAATCTTGTACTGGTGCAGACTCATGCCACTACATAGACACCCACTTGCAGAAGGCTACAACCTTATCTCGTTCTCCAGCTTCTACTGGAAGGGAGCTACAACCCCCTAGCTCTTGTACTAGCCGATATGTTCAGTAGTACGTAGGCGCCGGCCTACAGAAGGTTACGACCTTTTCTCTTCCTCCAAGGACCACGTTTCATTAATTTTTAGACTAGATGCTCCTGATACACAACAACACAATATGAAGGCCTCATTTCATCAAATTTTCACACTGGACCCATTAGAAACTTGAAGTTCAAACTCTATAATAATAACTACATCAACTAACAACCAGTCAATCTGAACATTCAGATCACTGTCAGCAGAACACTGTGTTGAACCTAGAAACCTGCATCATCATTCAGAACCAGTTGCAACCTCAAAAATCATACATTAGAATGTATATGCTATTTTAATGAACCCAACTTGCGTGTATACACTACTTCCTGTAACAAAACCTGCGTATACCTCCAAAACTACTGAATCATAAAAACTTCTAAATCAATACCAGCGAGTAATATTCTGAACATCAACTGTCAATTTGCAGAGATCTAGATAGTCAACAACAAAGATAACCCTTCTCACTTAATCAATCAATTAATTAGACACAAACTCCTTATGCAATTAGTTTTACTTTCAGATCTAAGAAGACTCCATTGACAGACAACAATAAAACAACAACATTGATTAGATAGATCAATGATTTTAGAACAAGAAGATTTTCTTTTGCATACACTACTTGGAAGAGTCGAACCTGCGTGTATATGCGCCTTTACCAAGGCGAACCAGCGTATAGATTTGCAAATATTAACTTACAACTTCACTGCTATTCCAGACTTCAGACATACCCAGATCATGACATTTAAAGAATAAAACATGCGTAAGCAATCAGATCTAGCGCAACCAATATCAGATCATACAATGATAACTCATTTCAGGTCTCACGATCCTGATCCAACATTGTATCCAAGGTGCACAAAATATTTCAGATTATATCATAATCATAACCACTGCAACATAAAGTATACTTCAAATAGAAGTATTCCTAAGAAATCTTTTCACTTGCACACTTGGCGCTTTGATCTTCTCCTCCTCATATAGTTTTGGTCTTCCTCAATACCTCTGACCAAAACAACACTTAGAGCCTGTGGTATTCTTGGATGGGATCAAATAGTTGTTTCGCTCAAAATTGTGGGCTAATACCATGGTATTGACCCTTGGTATTCTTTAGTCTTGTATTTCCTTGATTTTCCAACCTGTACACGCTTTTCCTCTTGTGAAAGTGCGTGCATACGTATACGCTCCTTTTGCTCTGTGAACCTGCGTGTATACACTCCTTTTGTTCTGTGAATCTGCATGTATATGCTCCTTTCTCAAGGTGAACCTGCGTATACAGCTTAAACTATCTTAAAACATCCTCTTCCTTCAACTTCTTGATTCTGATCAATAGACCTCTATTCAACATCTTGTTCCTTGGAATTGACCTGTTACAATGTGAGTTGCCCTTTATCAAATCTGAATTGTCCTGTGAGTGAGTTTCCATCAAGGACAACACCTGTATCATAATGTCAAAACTTTTATACTTCGATGTACAAAGAAGGTGGCTTATTAAGGTCAATTCGCTATCAGAATTATCCCTAGGATATTTCATTCACATTACATGGCCCATACATTGAGAAATGATATAATAGAGGCAAAATTCCATAATTTAAAGGAGTAAATGCATGTAGCTATTAGCCCTAAAATAACAAAAATCCAAGTCCAATGTATATGAGAAAGTAAAACAAGAATAAAATTTAAAGCATGTACTTACATGTAACAGAATATATCCAACCATCCCCCACAATTGACAAAAGAGAAGCTCCAAGATAAGATAAACCAATATCCACACATCACAATTCATTGATAAAGCTCCAATTCATCGTCTAGAAAAAATGCGAAATTCTCAAGAGAGAGAAAAGATCCAATCCAAAGTGATGATGAGCAAATGAACTCATCTTACTTGTATTTATACACTAATTAGGATTTTGAATGAGCCTCCTTAGCCTACATGAGCCCTAAAAATAAATCAATGTTCTAATAATCCAACTTTCGGTGACAAACCCACCAAACTAGATTATAAATGAAAGAATAAGTTTCTCAAGAGGTCAAATAATAATATCTGCATGTTGTAGGGCTGTCTAAGACGCCTAATGAGGTCCATAGGTGCCACAATGGAAAGTAGGACCCTCAAAAGCTGTGGACAAGGGGTTGGCCCCTTGTAATAACCTGTGGTGCTCCAAATGACATGTAGAGGTACACAAGTGTCCTTTTGAGTCTCCAAATAAATTGAAGATGCCTGTAGATCGCTTGCAAGGGCTAGGATGATGGTGTAGGTGATACCACATCATCGTGCAAGTCCTGGATCATTTGTCAAGTGTATGGTGCAAATTTGGGGCCAACTGGGCATGATGGATCAGGTGCATCTTCCTCATCCATTAATTGAACCATGAGAAATCTCTGAATGGCTGTGGGGATCCATGGAGTGTTGTCTGCTGCTATGGAGGCCCTTGGCTCTCAACGCACACCCTAAATGTGCCAATGTAGCCCTCTGGAGGATTAGGACCCCATAAAGGGAGACCAAACCCAAGATGGAAACCATTTGCAATCCTGCATAAGTTCCAATGTGTCCCCTAGCCTTCCAATACAACAAGTCATTAGAGAAATCAAGTGAATGAGCTTACCAACTATGGACCACAGGTGGGGACTTCATAATCGCCTGCCCTTCCATAATGGGCTTCAGGATGTGCCAATGTCTCCTAAACTCCAAATGGGGTTAACCAAGTCCTATTAAATGATTTCTACTTCTAAAAGGGATAATATGTTCAAGGTACGTCCTTCAAAAGGTGGTGGCATGTGACAGATAGGTGAATGAAGTAGGGGATGAGAAGGGGCAGCCCTGGGCCACATGGTGGGGTACAAGGGTAGCTAATATAAGGAGAGCTCACATTTGGGTCTATAATGTATAGGAGGGAGCAATCGTGGTATATGAGGTGCCCTGACTTTGATTTTTCCACCCTTTTTTATATGTCTTTTGCCTTTTTATGATTTTCTTTGATTAACTACTTGGGGCTCAAGGGGTAAGAGCATGATGTATAAGATATAACAGTGAATACCCCCTTTTAAGGTAGAGCAGTTCATTTCCTACCAGGGGTTGGGACAATCATGAGTTCCTCTATGATGAAGGAAGTTAATAAAACTTGTAGGAACCAGGATGACGATCGTGATGATGGGGTAGAGCTCGTATATTAGCTTTTGCCCATGTGCTAAATGTGTTTGTCCCAACCATCTTTTGTTTTGTGGTACATTTTCCTGTTGAATGTGGCCAAATATGCTTTTATTCTTTTTAGTGCATCAATCTACGAGGCATCATTCAAGGACTGACCCAAGGTGTGGGCAAGGGGAAGGGGTGAGCTAACACTTTGTGGACCTAGTAGAGGAATGTGGACCTAGGTGGGAGAAATGATGAATGTAGTAATAATGAGTGCAAAGGGGGTAATATAAGCGGATAAGGGAGCGGGACCATGCAACCAAAATCAGAGTTTCCGGTCAAATACCATCCCTAGAGCCAAATGGTCAGTAAAAGAGATCCCATGGGACTAGAATCCAAGGTTAATATCCCAAAAGGGTCTAGGGGACAAGAGCACAGACCTAGCACATTCTTTCCGTTGAATCCCCCCATTAATCCATGCCTAGAAGTGTTCATTATAAACAAACTACAATACTCAATTACCAAATGAGAAGGCATACCTTTAGGTTTGGGAGGCCTACCTTCAAACATACGATCATGGTAGATGGGCGAGGGACCACATGGCTGGCTTAGGTCGCAGAGAAATGGTACAATGAGCTAGCTGGTGGCTACAAGGGGCTGCCGGGTGAGGACCCATCTTGGAAATAATTTTCTCCTAGGGATATCACCCACAAAATGGTGGGTAACAGGCCTTAAATATACTATTGTCATAAAATATTTTAGAATTCAAAACGAGGACAATGATGAAATTAAAAGGTTATGGATAAAACCAAGAGACCTAGTTGCCTTGTAGATGACTAGAGAAGCTCCCAGTGACCTTGAAAACCTGCAACAACCAAATTAGCTCTAGAATTGTTGCAAAACCAAATGTTAGAGATGAAATATTAAATCAATGACTGAATAATGCTTGAATGAGGGTTAGGGTGAGAGGCTAGGGTTAGGAAACCCCAACACTAGGGCTAGAAAGGCCAATGAAAGGTTGGAAAGGGCAAGCAAGGGTAACAAAGAGGGAGAAGAGGCCTAATAAGGCCACGACTAAGTAGGAGAAGCCCTCTAACATGAAGCCTAAAAAGGTTGATGTTTGGCAAGAAAAGGCCCTAAAAGGGATAACAGGTAAGCGATAAGCCCTTTTAGGGCTACGACTAGGGTAAGGAGGGGGCCGAGGGCCCAAAAAGGCTCCCCAAGCCCACAACTAGGGCAAGAAAGGGAGGGCGAGACCTCTAAAGGCTTGCGACTAGGCAAATAGGGGCAAGGGCCTTAAGAGGCCATGACAAGCCCTAAAAGGGTTGCGATCAAGCCAAGGAGGGTGCCAAGGGCTTAGAAAGGCCACTAATCCACACGACTAGGGCAAAGATGAGGACGGCTAGGCCTTAAGGCCTAAGAAAAATTTGAAACCCCTGCAATTGCCAAAATGCCAAAAGTCACTGGTAAAGTTCTGGACAACTTCCCTTCTTTAGCTAGACGTTGAGTTGCTAGAAGTTGGGGAGGTTAGATCTTACCCTCAAGGGCATAGATCAACCTTCCTTGCTTGGATGAATAACACAAAAAAATTTGTTGCTTCAAAACCCTTGAGCTATCGCCTACAAAATGAATAAAAGAATTCCAAACCCCAAATTTATATAAAAAATATAAAAACCCAAAAACCCAAGTGCTGCAAAATAAAATGGGTTAGCAAAATAGTTTACAAATCAAGAATATTTACAAAATTAAATTACAAGCTCTCATTAGCATATAAATTCTTTTTAGCTCAAGAACAAATAATAATTTTTTGAAAAATATTTTTTGAATAACTGTTAGTGGATGAATAATTTCAAAAGACACATATTAGCCAAAACTCTTATGCAAAATTAATTACCACAATGAAATCTCAGAGCTGAAACATACTTGTCTCTTCCTAACAGTTTGTGAACTTGGAGCCTAAGGGTTAGCGTACCTGTAAATCTCTATAATTTTCTCAACATAAAATTATTAGATCATATAGTGAATCAGATCACCTATGACAACATGTATCAATAGAATGTTCTTATCACCGAAAAATGAAATAACAATTGAAAATTTCATTTAGCACAATATAGGATCACACATAGCTAACACATATCACAGATCAACAAAAGAAAGACACCATGAACCGAACCCCAAAGTCTTTATATTTTGATAAAATAATGTTCCCAGCGAAACAACAACTCAATACCAGTGTTACAAAATTACATCATCCAAAGATGTCAAATAGAAGCTAAATAACTTCTTTATATAGAGAAACCCCTCCAAGTGGAAAATAACAACGAGTTGGTGTGATCCTCATCAAAATAATCTCGACAGTTGAAAATAACTTGATCATCTTCTAATCTCCATCGTCGATTTTTTTTTTTTTTTGTAGGCTGGGGCGGGACTCTCCGATTTACATGTCCATTAAGTACCCCTCAACGGGGGAAGGGTAGCCCAAGATTTGAACCCAAGACTTCCGGTTCGGTGAGACTTCATTTCCACGGCCATTGCCGCTTGAGCTACCCCATGTGGACTCCATCATCGAATTTTTAATTTTGAGGAAAAATTCGATTTTTTCTTTAAACCCACTTTTAATTAATCCAAAAATTAATATTTTGGATTAATTTTCTCAAAAATTTGACTTTGACTTAACCACCAAGGTCCAAGGGATCAAATTTTCTTAAAATATCCATTTTTCCCCTAGTGGAGGTCCTCCAACAATTGATTTCTCTTTGACCCATGAATTTTTGATTATTTCCACTTTGAGAGAAATTAATTTCTCTGTAGGTATTTTGATTCAAAATTAAATAATTTTCTGGCCTAGGATTTTTTTTTTTTAGCCAGAAAAATTAATTAATTGACATTAGAGGGGATTTAATGATTTTTGAATTTTTCCATCCTCAAATATTTTTAGCCATGCTTTCTGATTGCAAAAGACCATGCACTAAAATACTTTTACATCAAATAATTACAAAATCCTTGAAAGGGCAAATACACATTAGACTTAGACCCTTAATAACTTTCCCAATTCTGCCACACAATATGATTTAGTATGAAATCAAGTGTGCTTGTAATAAAATAATTTAGCCAATGTGCTAAAGTGATTCTCAAACACACTTTTACAATAGACTCGATATAACGCTAGGACTCACCTAAGACCTTGTCAATGAATTCCACGCTAGCTTTCGGGTTTAAGCTGAAAAAAAAACTCTGTCAATTATCCGTGTTTAGAAACACGCATATTTCAGTGAGGTTAAAAAAATTCTTAGGATAAAATCCTTTGCCAAAATCAGAGGCTTACCTAGGTGTTGTTAGATAATTAAATGGTCATACTAGAATCATTTACAATACAGCTTGCAAAAATTGGGTTTACAATAACATAATTGTGTTGGCTGATGACTTTGATCTTCCAAAAATTTTGTTCACTTCTTTGTACCCTGCTTCCTTGAACTGTTGACAAAGTGTGGTCAATAGACCTTTTTGTTGAGTAAAAGGGCGATTATTGTAGTGACTTATAGTAGCACTTGGACAACAGGGCTTGCATTATAGTTTGTTGTCTAGGGTCTACGGTGTTGTTGACAAGAGAATGTATTGTTGAAAGCATTTTTGATGCTAGGGTTTATTAGTGCAATGTGTAGTTGAGCAATATTGATGTGTTGAACAGAGTTGATGTTGGTAGTGTTAGGCAAAACTAGAGGTTTGATAGAGACATGTATATGTCCTGAGCATCTTTGTTGAGACATGTATGATGGTTGTATGGCAAAGACAGTGATGATTGCAGATTGATTTAGTGATAATGTGTGTTTTGACAACAATGATACCAGGACTATTGATGACAATTATCAAGTGCAGTGACTAAGTAGGGTGACTAGTATAATCTACTTATTCTTTTATCTTCATGGTGGTAGCATGGTGTAAGGTAGAGACTAAAGTCTTCTTTAAGTTGAAGCTTGAGAACACTTCAGGGTGGTAGGGTAGTGCTAAGGAAGGTTGGAACCTGTGCAAGGTGTTGGAGCATCCTTTCAATTGGACTTGATAAAACCATGTCGTTGGAGCATCCTTCTAGTTGGAGTTGGAGTTGGTAAACTAGGGCGTTGGAGCATCCTTCTAGTTGGAGTTGGTAAATTGGGGCGTTGGAGCATCCTTTTAGTTGAAGTTGATAAATTAGGGGGTTGGAGCCTCCTTCCAGTTGTTGCTAGAGAATTTGGAAGTTGGAGCTTCTTGTCGATGTAATCTTGAAAAGACGTATATTAAAAGCATTCAATGGTTTTCCTCTGGGAAGGGTTTCCACCTAAAAATCACATGTATTGTCTTGGATGTTGTGCATTGTTGAATGATGTTGATAATTTACATTTGATCTAATGCTTAATGCTCGGTGAAGATGAAATTAACTAATTGAAGTGAAACACTGATTCAACCCCCTCTTGGTATTTCCAACAGTCTCTTGGTCTAGTTTATGCCTTGTAGGGTTTCCCTCTCCAAAGCCTGCAAGATTTTGCAACAATAATAAACAACACAGAAACATGCATCAAATATGTATAGATTCCTCAAAAGATATCCTCAATAAGATAACAGACATCATAAATTGCGACCAAGGCCTCCAAACCAAATCATCGACGAACAACCTACTGAGACGGGCCTTTAACCAATAGAAAATGTATTCATGCATCATGAGTGATAACACCACAGCTGTGCTCTATTGTGCATTTTTGCTGATCTTGCCATTGGCAGATCAGATGTGAATTTCAATTTTCATATAGCCCTTGTAAAATGTTATGGTACATTGCCTTCTTGTTATGCTTAAGAAGCCATTCCCAAATTTGCCTATGGAAATCAACAGTTAGGGAGATTTTCATATATTTGATGTCAAACCTGGTATGGTCAGTCGTGACCAAGACAGTTGCTTGTAAATTAACTTTCATCCAGCCCAGATTTATAACAAGGCAATAAAGATTACATAGCATCTTGTTTGTAAATGTTGAGGTTGAAGCTTCTGAGCTTCCCTAGAAGTTCCTTGCTTGTAGCTTTCTGAAAGGGAAGAATAGCAAGGAAGCTGGAAGGCTTAGTCATATATTCTTTGTTTTCTGTCTGTTATTGTTACTGTAAGCATCAATAATATTTACGTGTTTGTCTGATGTCGTAAATATTCAGAGATATATAGGAAATAATAGCTCCTTTACCAGGACTAGCGGCCAACAAATTCTGTCCCCTAGGGACTCCCAAAGGATTAAAACTGTAGGCTCTAGACAGCCTAATATACATCTCATTCCTAGGATTTATTTTTTCTGTTGGATGCCATAAGATATATATTTTCTCAAATGGTAGGAAAAATGCTTAATCCCTCTCGGCTGCTTCTTCACCCCTCTCATAGGTTTCTATGTGGTTACTCGAACAGTCAGCAAGAGAGTCCTATAACATCTTTAGGCATTACAGTTTGACAGCTCCTGCAAGACTTTCAGAGTGATTGAGGACAATGAATAAACATTTTATCGAACCAAACCTCTATTACTTGAAATTTGAAATATTTTTTCATTTTTGCTGTTGTTTTATTGTTGCTCTGATACACATCATGACTTTAAATAACGATATGTTATAGGTGCCCTGTTTTTTAAACTTTTTTATTTTTTCCTCTTTGCAGAATGCATTTCTTGCAGAAACCCACTAGGCACTTCCCCTCATTCCAAGGATGGTACCCAGGGTAAACTGGATTTTATAGAAGCATGAAGCTTTGTCAACAATATGCTTATTAAGAGCTCAACATGTCACTTATGAGAAGGGTACCTGGGTAGGGAGGCTAACAGTCCTCTCAAACGCTTGGTCTAGACCAAATTGACATTATACATCCCTTTTACATATTACACATGCTGTTAATTTCGGTGTGATTGATATTGATTAGTTTTTGGTCATTTATGATATCGGTATGTTATTTTCTTCCTAAAATGCAATTGGACTATTGATGTTACATTAGTTATAAACTTGTATGCTTTTTCCACTAATGAACGTGGTGTGTGTATGTGTGTTTCCATGGGTATCATATCAGATATCATTGTTAAATGCTTGCATTCCATTTTGGGCAATTATTATTTTGTTATTAAAACTGCTCTTTTTTTATTCATTTCCCAGGGTCTCTTTTCCAACACGTATTTATGCATAGGGTGGTTCAATTCATTGGCCGGTGATATAACCATATTGGGAGATCTTGCATGGGAGCAAAGCATAATTTTATCATGCTTCATGTGGAAATGGATGTGCTTACAATTAGAGATACTATCTCACTGGATTAATTCTCTTAGATTTGCTATTGATGTTTAGGGAAAAACAAATGGAGCTATTTGAAAATGGAAGTGATAATGGCAAACGGATGTCTGCAAGCTTTGATATTGTTAGTGTGTCTGGTAAGGTTACTGAAGAAGGCTCAACAATGAATAAGGCATTCAAATCTGAAATAGATACTGAATTAAAGGATTTGAACAAAAGTGGAGCATGTTCAGAGAAAAGTGGACTGCTGAATAACCGAAAGGGTCAAACACATAGACCCTTGACATTGCTGAGGGTAATTAGAGGAGTTCTATGTTTGGTAGTGCTTTTGACAACTGCGTTCACGACCTTGGTTTTCTTAACTCCTGTTTCATTTGTTATACTGCGTCTGTTTAGTATACATTACAGCAGGGAGGCAACATCTTTCTTATTTGGCCACTGGCTAGCCATGTGGCCCTTGTTGTTTGAAAAGATAAACAAGACAAAGGTTGTATTTGCCGGAGATAGTGTCCCTCCAAGAGAGCGCATTTTACTTATTTCAAACCACCGAACAGAGGTAGATTGGATGTACATGTGGGACCTTGCACTGCGTAAAGATTGCCTGGGTTACATCAAATATATTCTCAAGAGTAGTGTGCGCAATGTACCTATCTTTGGTTGGGCATTTTACATCCTTGAGTTTATTCTGATTGAGAGAAAATGGGAGCTGGACAAACCAGTCATAGAATCGATGCTTGCAACATTCAAGGACCCACGAGACCCCTTGTGGCTTGTTCTCTTTCCTGAAGGCACAGACTTCACGTAATTACTTGTCACCTTCTCTAGTTTTTGCATCATCTGAGTGTCTACATTTATACTAAATGTTCAATAGGCTCCTTTTCAAAACTGTTTCTATTTACAATTACTATATGCAACATTCTTGCATATGTGTATTTATAATATCTTGAAAATTAGAACTGAAAATATGATATTAGATATAAGTATTACGAATCTGAAAATACAATACCACATTTCAGGTTTCTTTCAAACTACGTCGCAATTATTTAGTATTATCAAGAATTTGTTACTTGTCGGTGCTAAATATTGCTATGTCTTTTGCTCTTAAAACTTAATAAAGTGTACTATGAGTTTAAAACTTAGAAGACATTTCTTGCAGCAAGATCTTTTTGCATTATTCTCTAAAGGAAATGTTTTGATTTCTGAATGATGTTGACTCATAAAGTGCAAGAAAGTTGCGGGCATGAAACTGATTAGTGCATTAGTTCAGTTCTCTCCCAGTTTTTCCTAAAACTGTTGGGTTTGAATAAGCATTGACATGTGCAGGAAAACTTCATAAAATTTTCAGATACATTAAATTAGAGCTATCTATGTGCAGAGAGAAGAAATGCAAAAGAAGCCAACAGTTTGCTGAAGAAAATGGTTTACCTATTCTAAACAATGTGCTTCTACCTAGAACAAAAGGTTTCACTGCTTGCCTGGATAGTCTTCGGGGTTCTCTAGATGCAGGTTAATCCTATTTCTTTTATCTGTTTTTATTTTGGTTCTCATTGATTTGTGCTTTATTGCAGACAAGGATGAAGTAAATGACTTGAATACAATGTTAGTATTATTTGGTACTCAATGCAAGTAGCATATAAGAAACTCCATGACAGACGACTCTGTGTTAGCTAAGAAATTCAATGTGTGCAAGATATTACGATTGCTTTTCCTTTGTCATTTCAGAGTCACTTGCATCAAAAGCATTGAAATGCAGTTGTCTTTTAACATCTTGTGTAATGTACTTGGAGGATAATATGAGTTACCTAGGGAGGTACTCAAAGGGATAATGAATATAATGTGACTTGTTACCCACCAAAAGTGGGGACCCCTAGGAGAGCTTTTCTTCTACTCATCTTCTTCTAGCCGGAAACCAACAGCCCCTGAGAGCCATCTTTTAGCCAATGTGATGTGCCACTTTATCTCCACTCCTTGCATCAGTTGTATGTTTCCTCGCCCATTTGTTGAGAGCATATGTTAGAAGGTTGGGTAGTCCGACCCAAAATGTATGTTTTTCATTATGCAATCGGGTGCTTATGTTTGTTTTTCATTTGAGCATTTTGGGTATGGATTATTGAGTGACTTGGAAGAAGGAAGGGCTTTGACTATGGTTTTGTTCTTTCACCTTAAATGGAAGGTTAATCTTCAAACCTGGTCCCTTGGGATCTCCCCTATTGGCCTATCGCTTTAGGAAGGGCAATACCCGGGAAACCCAATTTTGGTAGCGTGGTCCCATTTTCATGTTTCACATTTTTCACTCCCCTCCACAAATTACAAGCCCTATTTCACATTTTTCCTTCTCTAGTTCCACATGGCCATTGGGTTCGAAAGGAATTGCCACAATCGCCTCCCCTTGTCCACATATCTAGGTTGGGCTTGGAAATGTTGCTCCCGAGGTTGATGCAGCAAAAAGAAAGTTAAAAGCATATCATGGCCACGAGCAAGAAATAAAAAAAAGATCATAAAATGCAAAATTTGGTCGAGACATTTAATATAGCACATGGGCAAAAGCCAAACATGAGCTCTACCCCTTATCATTATGGCCATCACCCTAGTTCCTTGGGCCCAGGGGTGGGGATGAATTGTCCCCACCTTAAGGGGGTAGTAACTACTTTACATCATTCACAACATGTTCTCATTTCCTGGAGTTTCTAGCAATAATACAAGAAAAATTAAGAAAAAGCAAAAGGAAAATAAAGAGGGGTGGAAAAACAAAGGTTAGGTAACTCATGTAACCATGATTGCTCCCTCCACACATCTGTATGCCCAATATGTGGACATCCCTCATCATTGCTATCCTTGTACCCAAGGAATTTGGCCTTGAGACACCTGATTCCCATCCATTCCATCATCATTCACATGTCACCTATTAATTGAAGGATGTACTAGGGACCTGTCTTTCCCCTGAGCTGGAAACACTTAAGAGGATCGTTTATTAACCACACCTATCTAGGGAGGTAACACTATTTCGAGATCAAAGCCTCAAATTTGGAAGAGAAGCCCCATATGAAGTCTCAATGTACCCTTGACTAACAAGCTTGGTTCACTTAGATGCACTAATGATTAATTGTACCTGATGGTGAAGATGCAACACTCGACATTGTGTGATCAATAGGTGGTTTCTGTTACCCACCATTTTGTGGGTGATATCCCTAAGGGAAATGTTTTCTCCAAGATGTTCCTTAGCTGGTAGCCAACAACCCCTTGAAGCTCCCAACTAGCTCGTTGTGCCACTTCTCTGCCACCTGAGCCAGCCATGTGGTCCCTCACCCATCTGTCATAATCATATGTTTGAAGGTGGGCCTCCCAAACCTAAAGGTATGCCTTATCATTTGGTAATTGAGTATTGTAGTTTACTTTTCATGGAGGCTTTTGGGCATTAATTAATGGGGGGATTTAAGAGAAAGAGTGGGCTAGGTTTGTGCTCTTATCCCTTAGACCTCTTTTGGATGTTACCCTTGCACCCTAGTCTCATGGGATCTTTTTTACTAACCTTTGGGCTCTCGGGATAGTACCATGGAAAAACCCAATTTTGGTTGTGTGGTCTCGCTCCCTCATCCACATATATCACTCCCCCTCTCCTCATTATAACCACATTCATCATTTCTCCCACCTGGGTCCACATAGGGTTAGCCCCCCCTTCCCCTTGCCCACACCTTGGGTCGGGCCTGGAACAATGCCTCAAAGGTTGATGCATCTAAAAAGAGAAATAAAAGCATAATTAACCACATTCAAGAGGAAAATGTATCACAAAATGCAAAAGATGGCTGGGACAAACACATTTAGCACGTGGGTAAAAGCCAATGCATGAGCTCTACTCCATTCTCGTGGCCATCACCCTAGTTCCTATAAGCCCTAAATGAACCTCTTTTATCATTTGGGAACCCATGATTGTCCCAACCCCTGGTGGGCAATGACCCGCCCTACCTCAAAGGGGGTATCCATTGCTATATTTTACATATCATTCTCTTACTCCTTGAACATTGAGCAGTTAACCAAAGAAAAATCATAAAAGGCAAAAGGCAAATGAAGAAGGGTGGAAAAATCAAGGCTAGGGTGACTCATATACCACGATTGCTTCATTCTATACACTACATACCCAAGTCTGGGCTTCCCCTGTGTTAGCTACCCTTGTACCTTGGCGTGTGACACAGGATTTTCCCCTCCATCCCCCACTCTGTTCCATCATTTTATCGCATGCCACCGCCATTCGAAGGATGTACCTTGGACATATCATCCCCTTTAAAAGTAGAAACCACCTAATAGGACACTTAGTTAACCCCCCCTTGGAGCTTGGAGACATTAGCACATGCCAAAGCGCACTATGGAAGGGCATGCCATTATGAAGTGCCCACTTGTTTTTCATAGTTTGTAAGCTATTTAACTCGATTTCTTTAAATGACTTGTTGTACTAGAAGGCAACGGGATGCATTGGATCTTATGCAGGATTGCAGATGGTCTCCATTTTGGGTTTGGGCTCCCTATACGGGATCCTAACCCTCCAGAGCGCTACATTGGCACATATAGGGTACGTGTACAGAGCCATGGGCCTCCACAATAGTAGAAATCATTCTATTGATCCCCAAATATGTTCAAAGATTGCTCAAATTTCATCTATTGGACGAGGAAGATGCACCAGGTTCACCATGCCCAGCTGGCCCCATGGTTGTATCATGCACTTGGCAGATGATCCAGGACCTGTATGATGATGTGGCATCACTTACACCATCATTTGAGCCTTTGTAGTTGGTCTACTAGCATCTTCGATCTATTTAGAGACCCATGAGGACACTTTTGTGCCTCCACACCCATTGGGAGCACCATAGGTTTATTATTTGGAGAACAAGGGGTCAATCGCTTGTCCACTACTTTTGGGAGTTTTGTTTCTCATTATGGCACCTATGGACTTCATTAGGCCTCTTCGAAGACCCAACGACATGTATTATTGATAATTCGACCTCTTGAGAGATTTGTTCCTTTGTTTATGAGCTAGTTTCGTGGGCTTGTCCCCAAAAGTTAGTTATTTTGCACATTATTTTATTTTAGGGGCTAATGTATGCCTTGTTACCCACCACTTCGTGGGTGATATCCCTAGGATAAATTTTTTCTCCATGATGAGCCTCAATCGGCAGCCAGCGGCACCTTGCAGCCTCCTACTAGCTCGTTGTGCCATTTCTCTGCCACCTGAGCTAGCCATGTGGTCCCTCACCCACCTGTATTGATCATATGTTTGAAGGTGGGTCTCCCGAATCTAAAGGTATGTCTTGTCATTTGGTAATTGAGTATTGCGTTTTCTTATCATGGATTATTCTGGGTATGGATTGATGGGGGGGATTTGGTGGAAAGGGTGGACTTAGTTTGTGTTCTTGTCCCCTTTATCTCTTTTGGATGTTACCCTTGGATCTTAGTCCCATGGGATATCCTTTATTGATCATTTGGTGTTGATTTGGGGTAGCATCGAATGTGCTCTAGCCACGCAATTTGGTGGAGAGGCTAAGGCACATGAGATCTCCAATACCCAGAAAGGGTTTGGGCAAATTCTAAACAGTTTGGGAGATATTAAAATAATTAATATTTTTAATGGAGTCCCTAAGTCTAAACTTGGGGAAATTAAAATATTGATGTGAATTAATATAAAACTGTGTTAGAATGGTCCAAAAGTCATGGATCAAGTCATATCTAATCTTAGCCATTGATTAGGGACTTAATGTAGACCGTTGATCTGTCAACGAGAAAAGTATAAGAGGAGGCTTGAGGGTCACTTGGAGAACACACCAAGAGATCAAGATTTTGACTTCCTGGCACTGGGTTTGCTGAGAAAGTTGAGAGAGTGATCTGGAGTTGCAGCTAAGGGGCATTGAATACAGAAGTTGATGCAGAGTGCAGAAGCCGGAACTGTCGGAATTGCCGAGAAAGCTGACGCAGAGCGCAGAAGCCGGAATTGTAGAGAACAACCAAAACTCCCGAGAAAGCTAACACATAGGGCAGAAGCCGGAACTTCCGGGAATAGTCGGAACTGTTGGGAACTGTCGAGAATAGCCGAAACTGTCGGGAACTGCTGGGAAAGTTGACGCAGAGGGCAGAAGACGGAACTGTTGGGAATAGTTGGAACAGTTGACGCAGAGGGCAAAAGCTGGAACTGTCGGAAGAGCCGAGAAAGCTGACGTGGAGTGCAAAAGCCGGAATTGCAGGGAAAGATGGTGCAGAGGGCAGAAGTCAGAACTGCCGGAATAGCCGGAACTGTCAGGAACTACTGGAACAACCAGGAAAGTTGATGCAAAGGGTAGAAGCTGGAATTGCCGAGAACAACCGGAACTGCCGGGAATCGCCGGAACAGTCGGGAAAGCTGACGCAAAGGGTAGAAGTCGAAACTGTCGGCAACAGCTGGAACTGCCGGAACAACCAGGAAAGCTACTGCAGAGGGCAGAAGCCGCACTGTCGGGAGAGCTGACGTAGTCCTTAGAGGCTAACGCTGGGGTTTTGTGGGGCAAATTGGAGCTGTGGAGCTGCTAGAGTGTTTATCCGGGGTTTAAGCCATAATATCCGCTTCCGAGTAGAGAGGTACTACTGCCGAGATTTTTCTCTGTCGGTGAGTCGGATTTGGCACCCAGATTGTATTTTGAAACTGCTTAATAAATCAAACCCTCAAATAGTTGCACCGGTTTTCCTTCATTGGGTTTTTCTGGGGACATTATTCCAAAACAACGGTGTCACTTGTATGCTTGTTTCTGTTTCCTTCAGTTGATGATCTGTAATGTGTTGAGCATGTACTTGTATTTATTTCCAGTATTTACATGGTAAATAACTTGTTAATTAACAGAACAAGTAGGTATAAATCAGTAAAGTACATGAAGGGTTTCTAATGTGTTAGACTTAGAAATTCCAACATTTGGTTCTAGGGTGGTACTACTTGGAAAACCCCAACTTTGGGTGCGTGGTCCCGCTCCTTTATCTGCATATATTACTCCCTTTCCACTCACTATTATCCATTCATCATTTCTCCCACCTGGGTCCACATAGGGCCAACCTCCCTATCCCCTTGCCCCCACCTTGCGTCAAGCTTGGAATGATGCCCCAAAGGTTGAAGCAGTTAAAAAAAAAGAAAAGAAGCATAATTGCCCACATTTAACAGGAAATTGTACCACAAAATGCAAAAGATGGTCGAGACAAAATAATTAGCATGTGGGCAAAAGCCAATACATGAGCTTTACGCCAATCCATAATCATCACCTTGGTTCCATAGGCCCTAGATGAGCCTCCTTTATCATTCAGGAACCCATGATTGTCCCAACCTTTGGAGGACAATGAATTGCTTTATCTTAAAGGGGTAATCACCGCTATATCTTATAGAACATGCTCTTGCCCTTTGAGCCTCGAGTAGTTAATTAAAGAAAATTTATAAAAGGAAAAAGACATGTAAAGAAGGGTGGAAAAATCAAGGCCGTACCACGATTTCTCCCTCCTACACATTACATACCCAGGTGTGGGCTTCCCCTTATCTAGCTACCCCTATGCCCCAAGATGTGGCCCATGATTGCCCCTTTCATTTCCTAGTCCATTCCACTTATTTATCACTTTCCACTTCCATTAGAGGGATGTATTTTGGACATACTATCACCTTTAAGTGTTGAAACCACCTAATAAGGTACTTGGTTAACACCCCTTGGAGCTTGGAGACACTAGCACATACCAAAGCCCACTACAGAAGGGCATGCCATTATGAAGTGCCCACTTTGTTATCCGTGATTTGTAAATTCTCTTACCTGATTATTTTAATGACTCGTTGTACTGGAAGCCTAGGGGATGCATTTGATCTTATACAGGATTAAAGGTGGTTTCCATTTGGGTTTAGTTTCCCTAACGGGATCCTAACTCCTAGAGGTCCACAATGGCACATATAGGGTGTGCATAGAGAGCCATTGGCCTCCACATTAGCAAACAACACTCCACGGATCTTCATTGATGCTTAGAGACTACTAGCAATCCACTTTTGGGATGATGGTGATATGCTTGGTACATTATGCCCAGTAGGCCCCCATAAGAGCCCTACATTCTTGGTAGGTGTCCCAGGACTTGTACGATGTCATGGCAACATTCATTCCACCACTCGGACCCTTGTAGAGTATCTACAAATATCTTCGATTCATATGGAGACCCATGGGGTCATTTATGTGCCCTTAAACCCATTGGGAGCACCACAAGTCTACTACTTTGACAACAAGGGGCCACCCCCTTGTCCATCATATTCCGAGGACTTTATTCCTCAGTATGGCACTCTAGGACACTATTGGGCCTTTGTAGGGCCCCACAAGATGTACATATTATTATTTGGCCCCTTGTGAGGCTTATTTTTCCACTTGTGCGCTAGTTTGGTGGGCTTGTCACCAATAGGGATTTTATCTGCACATTATTTTATCAGTAGGGACTAATGTAGTCCCATAGGCTAATTCGAACTTGTTTGGAGGTTATATATTGATGTTAGATACATTCATTTGGATCATCATTTGACTTGGGATCTTTCTAATCATAGAGAACTTTGCATTTTTTCCTTGGAGGATATTTTTAGAGATGGATGAATTCTGACGTATGGATTTGGGTTATTTATCTTGTCTTGGAGCTTTATCTTGTAAATGAAATGTTGGTTGGATATACTCTATAACGTTGTAAGTAAATTTTGATGTTATTATTCTCGTTGCTGCATACTACTAAAACTAGGGCTAGTTGTTACATGATTGAAATGTGGAATTGAGCATGTTTTAGCTAATTTAATGTATGGGCCAACGTTATATGAATGAAATGTCCTAGAGATTATTTGTCTCAATAAGCTTGCATCGTTTTCTTTGAAGTATAAATGCTTGAAGGTCACTTTTCTTTTCTTTCTCTCAACATTGGATGAAGCTGACTTTCTAGGCCTCCTTGAACAAGAAACCATATCCCGAAGTGAATTAGGCACTGATCCTTGACTCCATATCCCGAAGTGAATTAGGCACTGATCCTTAAAAAGGGCAGTTATCCCCTTAACCTTTTTACCCTTTTTTTGTTTTTCCTTAGGTCTAGCCGCATTAGGTCACCTAGGGCATCGATTTCTCGGGAATTGACCCAAGGAAAAATTTTGATCTCCTACAAGCTACTACATTGGTGGGTCCCATCCATCCCCTCCAAATTTGAGGCAATTCTAACAGTGGCATCTTCGGGAATCCCAAGCCCTAGCTCTAGGATTGAATTTTTCCTAGGCATCCCCAAGGGTAGACCTCAATAGGATCAATTCAACCTTTTGAAGTAAATATTCTTGTTTGGTCCTTTCCTTTCACCTTGTCTAGGATAGGAACATCATTGGTTGCTACATTCCATCCTTGAACCTGGATTGGGTCCACTTGGCCCCATGTGGTCCCACTTCTCAATAAAGATTATTTGTCAAGGACCATTTGGGAATCCAAGTTTCCCAAGGATTATAGGGATTGAGAACCTCTTCTATAAGCCTATTCCTTTTCCCTCAACCCTCCAATCCTCACCCCTTACCCCTAGAGAACCAAGTCCTTTGGTTAAAGAGCAAGCAAGTTCCATTCTTAACTCCATCCTTAGGAAAGGGTTTCCAGGGTCACTTTCCACCTATCCATTGACATATACTTTACAAGTGATCCCTACACTACTGGTACTCCTCCCATCGGTGAAAGTCCGTAAAGAGCAGGAGACTTAGATGTGGTGATAGTGGGCTTAAGTCTCCACCGTTGCCCTGAACCTAGTAGTTGCCCTCTTAGGAACCCCTTTTAGGTCCCCTGCTGGTTTGAGTGGTAACATTTCTGGTACCGTTGCTGGGGACACAAAATGTGTGGTTTGTTCCTCATACGACATTGACATATCATTATTGGTGACTCCACTGGAAGAACAAAGTTCTAGTTCTTCATTGAATTTTAAGGTTGATGCTTGTAGGGTGAAGAAAGCATTTTTATAAGCATCTTTAATTTCACCCTGGCGACTCCTACATATTTTTCATGTATACCTCAAATAGGTTGTCATTCCTACGCAAATTTCTTGCTTTGGACATTGCTAGCATCCCTAGACACCCTAATCATGTCACGGGAAGGATGGTACGTGGGATGCTCATGTTTGATGGTGATCCACTCTCTGCAGTTGACCACATAGAAAGATTTAATGCACATGCTTCAAGAGAGAAGGTTGTCCACTAAGATGTCCTTATGTTATTGTTCATGGGATCTCTCGGTGGTCATAATTCATAGCTGCACAATCATGAACCTAGGAGCATCTCATTTATTGAAGAGTTCATTGAAGGCTTTCTTAGACATTTTCAAGTACGCCCTACATTAAGCATCAAAGAGGAAGCTTTCATTGAGCATCATCAAGACACCAAGAATCTAGGTAATGAGCAAGGAGATGAGTCCTCTTTGGGTCCACATGATGAAAATGATGATTTTGAGGACACGTGTTGGGAAGGATGAATTTATGGAAAGTGAAATTGAGACCAACTCTAACTTTCTCAAGGATACTACTCTCGATGAATCCTCTTTTGAAAACCTTGAGAAAGATGATCCCATTAGCCCCTTGAAAAATGACATTGAAGATTATTTCCATGTTGAAAAGGGGAAATGGGAAATTGTTGGTCCTCAATTTGATTGTGCTCCCATTTACAACACATACAAGGAGGATGAGGATGAGATTGGTCGTCCTTTCCCCTTGGGCACTATTTATGATGATATACCCATTGATACCCTTGGGAAGGAGAATCTTCATTTTCCTTTGCTTAAAGAGGGGCAATTGGAAGCAATCAATTTTCCTTTGCTTAAAGAGGGGCAATTGGAAGTAATCATTTTTCCTTTTAAGAGAGACCCAATCTTTGATTCTAAGGAAATTGATAAGGCTCCCACTTCTCCTAAGTATGATTCTATGTTCCAATCACTTGAGCCTTTAGATTATGACTTTGGGAATGCACAGTCCGTTGAACACAATATTTCTTTCTCCCTTTTTCCTATTAGTCATCATCTTGAGTCTTTGTTATGAAAATTCCTTAAACCAGAATCCCTACTGCAGCAACTGATGATATTTCTCCTACTTGTTAGATTTACATGAACAAGTTAGTTGTAGTTTCCTACGACAGACATCAAATTAATACAATGAAGGCTACACCATTAAATAATATGCAAAAACAAGAAACTAAACAATAGAGAAAGATACAAAACAAATGACACGGTTGTTTTTGGACAAATGTTCCCGAAAAACCCAATGCGGGAAAACCGGTGCAACAAATCTGAGGGTTTTTATTATTAAGATGAAGTTTTCTGAATACAACTTCTGGATGCTTTCCCGACAATCCAGTTATAGAGAATATCACTCGGCATAAGAAATTAGTGAGATTACCTCACTCTACACTGCAAGTCCCGACTGATTTGGCAGTTGAACCAACAAGTCCCCAGCTACTTTTGCTCTGCCCCTACGTGGGCCTTGCGTTAGCCTCTAAGGCATTGCGTCACCTCTGCTAGGAATCGATTTGCCCTCTGGAGCTGATTACAGCCCTCCCGACTCAGAATATCTAGCTCCCCAACAAATTTTGGACTTCTGCGTAGGAGGCTCTGCATTGCTCTGTGTGAGATCTTCTTGGCTTTGCGTCACCGTCTCTAGCCTCTGCGCTGCCTCCTCTATATATCTCTCTGCCTCTCTACAGAAGATCCTCCATCCAAAACTCCCTCTGCCCCTCATTGCATGATCACTACAAATCATTGCGCTACCTTGAGCGTTAGCAATTCGATCTCACTGATCAACTCTCTTTGTGTCTTCCAAATGACCCTCAAGCCTCCTTAAATAATTTCCTCGTTGACATTCAACGACCCAAATTAGAAGCTAATTAATGGCTAAGATCATTTCTGCTTGATCGTCGTCTTCTTCTAGAAGTTACACCCACAGTTAGATTAATACCCATTAATTATTTTAATTTCCTAAGTTTAGAATTAGGGTCCCATTAAAAATAATTAATTATTTTAATAAAACTATCTCTGGGTGGAATTTCCCGAAACACTTTCTGAGTTCTTTGGAATACATGTGCCCAAGTCTCCTTGCAAAATTTGAGACATACAACACATCTAATGCTACCAAAAATCAACAGATATACCCATTGATATCCTTGGGAAGGAGTATCTTCATTTTCCTTTGCTTAAAGAGGGGCGGTTGGAAGTAATCAATTTTCCTTTTAAGAGAGACCTAATCTTTGACTCTAAGGAAATTGATAAGGCTCCCACTTCTCCTAAGTATGATTCTATGTTCAAATCACTTGAGCCTTTAGATTATGACTTTGGGAATGCACAACCCGTTGAACACAATATTTCTTTCTCCCTTTTTCCTATTAGTCATCATCTTGAGTCTTCATCAAGTATGATCGCAAGTAACTGTGAGCCCTTCCCTCCTCCCGAGTATAGTGTCAATGAGAAGACCTTCATTGATTATACTTTTCCTCCTTGGACGCACCCTCAGAGTTTTGAGCACTCCATAGTCTCCCCTCTCCAGTGAATCATTATGTGCAACCTACTTATGTTTCTCCATCTTTTCGGCATCCCTTTCACACTGATCATAACCCAATGAAGGCCATAATAACAACAATAGTGGAAGTGATATGTTGGAGGTCGTCATCCATCGAAAGTTTATGAGCTTGGTTGTTGACATCTCTGTTGAAATATGGCAACAAGAATATTCCGATTTATTTTGTCCTTGAATTAAATTGTGAATTAAAATCGAATTTATTCTTAACAGCTACTTGGAAATAAATAATTAATTTATTTTAAATTAATTAGTTGGAGAAATTCGAGTTAGAAGTCTTTTTGAAGTCATGCAAGAGTTATCCCTTAAATTAAGGAGATAAGATTGAGTTATATTTGAGTTGTAATTAGTTAACTCAGTTTACTGAGTTAAGTCTAGTTAAATTAGTTCCAAACTGTTTGAGGAACTAATAGTGAGTTAACAGTCAGTTGATGCAATAATGCACTCAACTAGTGCTACTCCAGTTAGCTAAAGATTCCCTCATCAGAAACTCATGCATGTCTATTATGAGAAAGACCCAATTGAGATTAATGTTCAAGGACAATGTACTATCAGTTGCATGTGTTTTCTCATGGAGAAAACTCATGCATGTAGTCAAGGATTTATCCTTGAGGATTGCGCAGTTTTGAAGGAGGTTTTCCACTTGGTAATAGGCTAATCATCCTGAAGGAACAACGCAAGGAAAGAGGAGCTTGGAAGGCAGAGAGGAAGGTTGGAGAGAAGCCAAGATTGCCTGTGAGCATCTATGAGGATTGTACTGAGAGCTTGCTAGCTGTGAGAGCTAAGGCTTTGTATAATTCCTATGTATTTCCACCATGTATGATAATACAATAGTGTGGGGTTTTATCTGAGGATTTCCCCAAAGTATTTTCATGTGTATTGTGCCATTGATTCTTCTTCCTTTGGTTATATTGTTCAACTTGATCTTTAAGCTTTCACAAATTGATAGTAGAAGTAGGTTATAGTATTCTGCTTTGATTTATATTGCATTATCGGGTTAACCTATCACCATATTTTCTACATGGTATTAGAGCTGTGAATAATATACTGAGAAGAGAATTGGAAGTTTGAAGTTTGGGGTTGCAGGTGCAAATCGAATTCATATCATACTTCAAGGTTGGCCAATGGTGTTCTGTGGCTTGAGACTTGAGTATGCCTTGGAAGGTAGCTCAAATTACATAGCATGGAAAGATAGAATGGAGGCTGTATTAAAAGACAAGGGCTTGAAGGAATTCATTGATCAAGAAATCCCAAAGCCAGCTTCAACTAATGCACAAGAGTTGGCTGAGTGGAAGAAATCTGTGGCGGAGGCGATACGGATCATCCTTGAGGGAGTTCGAGACCATATTGTCTCGAGTCTCCATGGGAAGGATACTCCATTTTCAATGTGGAAGACATTGAAGGACCTTTACTAGAACAGTAGCGACTAGAGGAAATTGGCGCTCAAGGATAAGCTTCAAAGAATCAAGATGGAGAAGGGCGATACTGTTTCCACATATCTGAACAAGCTCACCACCTGCAGAGATGAGCTTAATAGTGTGGGAATAACTACTACTGATGATGATATGGTGAGCCTCGCTCTCCTTGGCCTTCCAAAGAGTTGGAATAGCTACCAGGACTGTGAATGGAAGGGAGAAACTGCTGGATTGGGAACAACTATGGTCGGATCTTATGCAGGAGGAGATCAGGAGGAGCACACGAGATGGTTCTTCATCTAAGAATGATGATGAAGAAAATCTGGTCTTAACAAGTAGGGCAAGGAAAGGGAAGGGGAAGGCTTCCCATTTCAAATCGAATTCTTTTCATGGAGGGAAAAAGGGTGACATGTCTAAAGTAAGATGCTTTAATTGTCACAATATGGGACATTATGCGACTAATTGCCCATCAAAGAAGTCCAAGAAGGGATCCTCGGAAGGATCGGAAGGTGAGGCATTAGCCTCTGAGTTTGAAATGGACTCTACCCTCATCGCATGCATGGTGTCATCGATGATGGGCTGTGTCTGGTATCTTGACAGTGGAGCTTCATTCCACATGAGCGGTGATAAAAATTTATTCAGTGCCTTGGAGAAGAAAGACCTCAAGATGCACATAGAGATGGGTGACGATGGAAGGTATAGTGTTTCAGGAGTGGGCACGGTTGCTTTTCAAAGAGAGCATGAAGCTCCTCTTACCTTGGCAAATGTGATGTATGTGCATGGACTGAAGAAGAACTTGGTATCAGTCGCGATGTTGGAGGACAAAGGCTATGATGTTGTCTTCAGTAAAGGAAAGACGTTTCTAAGACACATAGACATGAGTCAGACCAAGAGGATAAGGATTCAAGTGAAGAATCTCTATAAACTAGAGGTAGATGATTGTGCAGCATTGAGTACGAAAGAAGAGTTGGTGCAAAGCCAAGACATTGGCGAATTGTGGCACATGTGGTTGGGCCATTTGCATCATGGGGCTTTGAAGATAATGTAGCAGATATCTACAGGACTTCCCAAAGGTAAACTTGAGCAAGTTGACACATGCAAAGGTTGTACCTTGGGAAAGTACACCAAGTCTTCCTTTCATGATCGAGACAGTCAAGTAGAGGCTATCTTAGAGCGAATTCATACTAATTTGTGTGGACCATTCTTGACAGAATCCACAACGAAGCAAAGGTATTATGTGATTTTCATTGATGACTATTTTCGTAAATGTTGGATTTATTTCATGCAGAAGAAGGACCAAACTTTCACAAAGTTTTGTGAGTTCAAAGCTTTGGTCGTTAAAGAGTCAGGGAAGAAGATCAAGGCCTTAAGAAGTGACAATGGTGGAGAATATGTCTCTCAAGAGCTTAAGGACTTTTGTGCAGCAGAAGGAATTAAATGAGAGTTGACGGCACTTCATAACCCACAACAGAATGGGGTGGCCGAGAGGAAGAACAGAACTATTGTAGGGGTAGCACGGGCAATGCTGCATGACTAAGGCCTACCACTTCATTTGTGGGCTGAGGCATGCAACATAGTGGTCTATTTGTAGAATAGAAGCTCGCATCGCATACTTGGGATGAAGACACTAGAGGAAGCTTTCTTCGGTAAAAGACCAGATGTGGGTCACTTCAGGATCTTTGGCTCATTGTTATATTGCCATGTGACAAAGGATGCACGGAAGAAGCTTGAGCCAACAACAGAGTTGGGGATATTTGTGGGGTACACTAATACACCTCACAACTATCGGGTGTACTTGCCTACTAGTCGGAGGACAGTGGTTCGCAGAGATCTCAAGTTTGATGAGCAGAAGGCCATGCGAATTTCCCTTGAGAGGGAGCTCCAACTACAGGCTGTGGAGGAACTGTTGGTTCCTAAGGAGGAGGAGCCTTACACTGATGCGAAGTAGCTGCATGCAGAGGTTCTAGGAGTGGAGACATCCACTCAAGCAGTTTTCCAGAGATGGATAGAAGCGCACAAGAGAATCTGACAGATTTTTGGAGGATGCGAGAGAGAATGTGGGAGCACCATCTTCTCAGTGCAAACAGAGGAGGTCACCTGAGAGGTACACTGGATACATGGCCCTTGCTGGGGAATGTGTTGAGACCAAGTCATCTTCCTTTGAGGAAGCAATGCAACAGCCGATTTGGGTTGATGCTTTGGTGGAAGAGTATGACTCCATAGTTTGTAGCAATGTTTGGGACGTGGTTCCGAGACCAGAGAACAAGTCAATTGTGAGTTCCCGTTGGCTTTACAAGGTAAAGCAAGCTGCTGATGGTAGTGTGGAGAAGCGTAAAGCAAGATTTGTTGCCCATGGCTTTTCACAGGCGAGGGCGATCATGTTGTTGCAGTATATTTCGACAGAGGAGCAAGATGCTGACATTTTGACAAAGGCATTGTCAAAGTGTAAATTCGAGTTCCATAGAGACAGGATTCGGGTGGCAGATAATCCCTTTCTTGTTGAGAGGGACTGTCGAAATATGGCAACAAGAATATTTCAATTTAATTCGTCCTTGAATTAAATTGTGAATTAAAATCGAATTTAGTCTTAATAGCTACTTGGAAATAATTAATTAATTAATTTTAAATTAATTAGTTGGAGAAATTCAAGTTAGAAATCTTTTTGAAGTCATGCAAGAGTTTATCCTTTAAATTAAGGAGATAAGGTTGAGTTATATTTGAGTTGTAATTAGTTAACTCAGTTTACTGAGTTAAGTTAAGTTAAATTAGTTCCAAACTGTTTGAGGAATTAATAGTGAGTTAACGATTAGTTGATGCATTAATGCACTCAACTAGTGCTACTCCAATTAACTAAAGATTCCTTCATCAGAAACTCATTCATGTCTATTCTGAGAAAGACCCAGTTGAGACTAATGTTCAAGGACAATGTACTATCAGTTGCATGTGTTTTCTCATGGAGAAAACTCATGCATGCAATCAAGGATTTATCCTTGAGGATTGTGCAGTTTTGAAGGAGATTTTCCACTTGGTAATAGGCTAATCATCCAGAAGGAACAACGCAAGGAAATAGGAGCTTGGAGAGCGGAGAGGAAGGCTGGAGAGAAGCCAAGATTGCCTGTGAGCATCTATGAGGATTGTACTGAGAGTTGGCTAGCTGTGAGAGCTAAGGCTTCGTATAATTCCTATGTATTTCCACAATGTATGATAATACAATAGTGTGGGGTTTTATTTGAGGATTTCCCCAAAGTATTTTCATGTGTATTGTGCAATTGATTCTTCTTCTTCTGGTTATATTGTTCAGCTCAATCTTTAAGCTTCCACAAATTGATAGTAGAAGTAGGTTATAGTATTTTGCTTTGATTTATATTGCATTATTGGGTTAACCTATCACCATATTTTCTACAATCTCTATATTTTGGTTGCAAGAGAAGATCTCATGGACTACATTACACCCTTTTCTTACCTCTTCTCACATAATCATCCATATGTGGGCATCATGTTTTCCCACCTCCTGCCCACAACATCCTCCATGTATTTGGGTTTATATTTGCTTTGGGACTTGTTGCATGAGTAATCATATAGGTAGGCATATTTATATTGACTTGATGATATGTTGGTTGCACTAGCTTTATGATTACACTTAATAATAGCTTCATCATATGCATGTTAGGGTAGGATGCATTGCATGCTTATTTATGCATTAGAACTAACCACATATGATATTTCTCATGATAGATTAGATTGTATTTCGGTTTAAAAAAAATAAAAATTGCATATTTTATTTTCTTGTTTGTTTATGGGCTAACATCAAGCATGGGTGGTCATAAGACGCTGTGAAAAACAGCCTGCCCCGTGGCTTTGATTTTTGACATGTGCAGATAACAGGTCTACGGTGACCAAGAGATTGTTGGAGTTCTCGTGTTCTCCCGTTCGAGCAGCCTCATCCACTTCTTCAAGAGATCACGTCTCAGTTGGAGCGAAATGTTACCCACCACTTCGTGTGTGATATCCCCAGGAGAATTTTTTTTCCTCCATGATGAGACTCGACCGGCAGCTATCAACCCCTTGGAACCTCCTACTAGCTCGTTGTGCCATTTCTTTGCCACCTGAGCCAGCCATGTGGTCCCTCACCCACCTGTATTGATCGTATGTTTGAAGGTGGGCCTCCCAAATCTAAAGGTATGTCTTGTCATTTGGTAATTGAGTATTGGGTTTGCTTATCATGGATACTTCTTGGTATGGATTGATGGGGGAATTTGGCGGAAAGGGTGGGTTTAGTTTATGCTCTTGTCCCCTTGATATCTTTTGGATGTTACCCTTGGATTTTGGTCCTGTGGGATCTACTTTATTAACCATTTGGTTCTAGGGTGGTACTACTTGGGAAACCCCGACTTTGGGAGTGTGGTCCTGCTCCTTTATCCGCATATATTATTCCATTTCCACTCAGTATACCCCATTCATCATTTCTCCGACCTGTGTCCACATTTCCATTCTGGGTCCACATAGGGCCAACCTCCCTATCCTCTTGCCCTCACCTTGGGTCATGCCTAGAATGATGCCTAAGAGGTTGAAGCAGTTAAAAGAAAAAGAAAAAAGCATAATTGGCCACATTTAACAGGAAATTGTACCATAATGCAAAAGATGGCTGGGACAAAATAATTAGCATGTGGGCAAAAGCCAATACATGAGCTTTACCCCAATCCATGGTCATCACCTTGGTTCCATAGGCCGTAGATGAGCCTTCTTTATCATTCAAGAACCCATGATTTTCCCAACCCCTGGAGGGAAATGAACCATCCTACCTTAAAGGGGGTAATCACTGCTATATCTTAGACATGATGCTCTTGCCTTTTGAGCATCATGCCTTTTGAGCCCCGAGTAGTTACTTAAAGAAAATTCATAGAAGGAAAAAGGCATATAAAGAAGGGTGGAAAAATCAAGGTGGGGCACCTCATGTACCATGATTTCTCCCTCCTATACATTACATACCCAGGTGTGGGCTTACCCTTATCTAGCTACCCTTATGCCCCAATATGTGGCCCAGGATTGCCCCTCTCATTCCCTACTCTATTCCACTTATTTATCACTTCCCACCCTTATAAGAGGGATGTACTTTGGACATACTATCCCCTTTAAGGGCCGAAACCACCTAATAAGGTAGTTGGTTAACCCCCATTGGAGCTTGGAGACACTAGCACATGCCGAAGGCCACTACGGAAGGGCATGCCATTATGAAGTGCCCATTTTGTCATCCATGATTTGTAAATTTTCTTACCTGATTATTTTAATGACTCATTGTACTGGAAGCCTAGGGGACGCATTAGATGTTATACAGGTGGTTTCCATTTGAGTTTGGTCTCCCTATACGACATCCTAACCCCCAAAGGTATACATTGGCACATATAAGGTGTTCATAGAGAGCCATTGGCCTCCACAGCAGCAGACAACACTCCACGGATCTTCATCAATGCTCAGAGACTACTAGCGATCCACTTTTGGGATGATAGTGATATGCTTGGTACATTATGCCCAACAGGCTCCCACAAGAACGCCACACTCTTAGCAGGTGTCCCAGGACTTGTACAATGTCATGGCAACATTCATTCCACCACTCGGACCGTTGTAGAGGATCTACAGGCATCTCCGATTCATATGGAGACCCATGGGGTGATTTATGTGCCCTCAGACCCACTAGGAGCACCACAGGTCTGCTACTTGGAGAACAAGGGGCCACCTCCTTGTCCATCATATTCCAAGGAATTTATTCCTCAGTATGGCACTTCAAAACATTATTGGGCCTTTGGAGGGCCCCACGACATATACATATTATTATTTGGCCCCTTGTGAGGCTTATTTTTCCACTTGTGAGCTAGTTTGGTGGGCTTGTCACTAGTAGAGGTTTTATTTGCACATGATTTTATCATTAGGGGCTAATGTAGGCCCATACGCTAATTAAAACTCCTTAGGAGACTATATATTGATCTTAGATACATTCATTTGGATCATCACTTGACTTGGGATCTCTCTAATCATAGAGAACTTCACATTTTTTCCTTGGAGGATATTTTTGGAGATGGATGAATTTTGACATATGGATTTGGGTTATTTATCCTTCCTGTTGTCGCATAGAGTGTCTAGGCACCACGACAACGCTTAGACTGGAGGCTGTCACCTTGATCCTCGATCTCTCCGTTTAAGCTGTCTCCCTATAGCAAGGCTAAGGGGGGTAGACCCTATGGGATAAAGGTGAACTAGCTGGGAATCAAATGGTTTGAGAGACACAACAAGGGAATCAAATACTTGATAAAGGCTTAGCGGTACTTAGATTAAATTTTAAATGATTAATACCAGTGCCTTATGGAGTCAATGATCCAAGATGATTATTTGTGGTTGTTGATGAAATAATTAATGATTGCTTGAAAATATCTGCACAATATCTAACATGTAATGATCATTAATAATCCAAGCAAGGAAGACAAATTTTCTATAGATAAACAATGTCTTAGCAATTAAATTTCAAGAGATGCAAATGATTTAGACAACCACAAAATTTAAATGCTAATCAATTCAAATCCTAGAAATAAAAGATGTATGCTTAAAGAACCAAATCTAGGAAAATTTCATCACCTTCAAGTAGTTAATCTCTAGATAAAAAAATTTAGCACATTTAACTATAGTAAAGAGGAAACGCTGATACCATAAAATTTTTCTTTCAAATTTTAACCTTAGCACAAGAATTTTTTATTTTTATTTTTAATTTGACAACAGATCTTCTTTTAACTGTGCTAAGCTTAAACTTTTTTTTTTTAATTAATTTTTTTTTTTAGAATTTTATGATTTTAATTAAATCAAAACATAACACTTTTCATGAAAACAAAAATTAACGCTACCTACCCTAAAAAAGTTAAAAAAATGAACACAAATGAAAATCAAAGATTGAAAAAAATAAATCTAATGACTTACGATTATAAGGTTAATTTAATAAAATTTAAAACATATATACATGAGCTACAAAAAATGAAAAATCAAAAAATAAACTAAATCTAAGAAATCAAATGAAATCTTAAAAAAAAAAATAAAAAATTGCACATACGCTAACCGAATAAATACAAAACTAAACTAACACAAAAAAAAGGTGGAAATCGAAAGTGTGGTTTATGTGCAGGCTTGACAGAGAGAAGGAAAGCATGGAAGGATGGAGGCCAAATGATGGAGCGATGAAGAATGGAGCTGCGCGAAAATGGTAGTAGATGTGATGAAACGGAGATACGGGTTCGATGGAGGTTGAGCGAAAGACGAGGGTTATGCAGTGGCAGCATGAAATGAGCAGGTTCTTGAGGTTTGTGTGGTGGTGATCTCCCTTAAAAAAAAATTTGAAAAATTTTCTTGCCACAAAAAATGAAACCCCGGGCGACAGAACTGTACACCTGCAAAAAAAACTGATTCTGAGGCCAAGTTTTACCCCCCAGGGTCTAGATCTGGCTTCAAGATTGAACGCCACCTTCAGATTTGCAACTTGAAATGAGAAAAACAAAACACCAAAAACAAAATATACAGGAAACAAAACTAAAAACCTTAAAACCAGCTAAATAATTACAGTATTCACAGTTTAAAGGCTCTAAATAGCCAGATTTGTCAGTATGCCACAAAAATATTTTTTAGGATTTTGAATTTAAGATAAGGTGCTTCAGAAATCCCTTCATGCGTTCACCAGAAAAATTCTAATGATAAGTCCGAGATCAAAACCAGTTGGGCTTTTCAGAAAATGTTTTTACGGGAGTTGGCTGGTTTAGCTGAGAACTTCCTCGAATGTCAGGTAATCTTAAAAAAAAGCATTTCCTATACAACTTAATTCAACCATTAAGATAGAGAGAGAAAATGACAAGGAAATTCAGATCTAATGGAGATACTTGCCATTATATTCAAAAATTAAACTATCATTCAAACCCTAGCGACTAAACAAGATACTTGTGTCTAAATCACTCTTCAATAAGCTAACATCAATGGCTGAAAGTAAATCTATGCAAGAAAATAAAACATCTTACAACGTTTCCCGCAAAGTAACACCAACAGAGATTAACCCCAAAGTCTTTCTTTATTTGCACATGAAAAAAGGATTACAAGAGAGCTTTCCTTGGCACACGACTCTAAGATTGACTGATCTCAATTGATCCCTGACACCCTATTTAAAGACAAATTTCTTAACAGCTAGTTCGAGTGATCCTTGTCAAAGTAATCTCGACTGTCGATGAGGATCAAAATCTCTTTTAATCTCATCTGTCGAAATTTTAAATGTTGAGGAAATTTCACATTTTAATATTGAAAATTAAAATTTTGCATTTATTTTCTCAAAACTTTTTATTATTATTTTATTATTTTATTTTATTTTTTATTTATTATTATTTTTATATTTTATTATTTTTTTATTTATTTTTTATTTAAAGGGACCCTCGAACTTAGTTTGGAGAAATCACCTAAGACCTAGGGCTTATGAGCAGATAAAACATTTTCTAACCCTTAAGACACTTTACATCATGATTTTTACATTTCAAGGGGAAAAAACCATTTGACATAGACCCTCATAGACTAGTCAGTTCCGCGACACAAACATAATCTAGCAGATCAAGCAATTTGTAATTGTATTAACCTGACCAAATAGTTAGGATTATTTCCAAATTACTTTTACATAGACTCGGCCTAGCATACTAGGACTCCCTTAAGATTCTAATGACAAAATCAATTCCGGCTTTAGGGTCAGGCTGAAGGAAATGTTTGTCGATCATGGATCAGTGAGACAAAAAACCTTCTGGAACGCAGATCCTCACTAGAAGATTAGGTTTACCTAGGCAAATACATACATGACACAGATCTGCTAAGATTATTTACAATTTACACATACAGACTGGGTTTACAACATAACATGATCGGGTTGATGATGACAGTGGAATGGCACGGACATATCGATCAAGCGCTATCCCTTTTGTGAAAAAGGGGGTGTATTGCTATGGGTCGTTGACACGTAGTGGTCAACATCTGGCTCTACTTGGGGACACGTTGCTGCGCTGTAGGAATGTGAGAAACCAAAATCTGCATCCACGGAACACAGAACAAAACATAGGTAGCGTCCATCCAAAAATCATCACATGACATTAAGCACAGGAAAGATATAAGCTCTTCATTGATTAACTATCTAGTGACATGAAAAGTAAGTCTAATCCTAAGATAGAAATGAAATGTTGAAATAACAGGGCATAAGGTTAGAAATACAATACAAAGATGCCCCATGGCATCATATCCATTCAATATAGTGCATACTGAGAATTTGCCTGCTTTCAGGTTAAATCTGCCAGCTGTTTGTCAGATGTGCCATGGCCAATTTTGCATAACGTAGGACTTTTTCTTATTCGAAAATCAAGTTGCTTACAACGATCTGATGCATCAAATCGTCTTCTCGTTCTCTTTCTCTTGCGTTTTTTCTTTGTGGAACATTCTGCTTCAAAACTTTCAGATGAATTATGTAAGATATGCGTGACATATCTTTCTTCATCTTGCATCTGATTCGTATCAATTTTTGTTTTATCTGGGTCACCTTCAATTAACCACCTTTCAATTGAACCAATGACATCCTCATAATAAGATGGAGCTTGTTGCAGCATACAAGGAGGCTTCTGGTCTATCGATATATCCTTGTTTCTTTCATTCTCTGACCGTTGTTGAAATTTTTGTACCTGTATTGTTATGGCATCCATCTGGCTAGAGTGTTCAACCTTCATAGCACTGATTTCCCTGGCATGGTCTTCTTCCATGGTCAATAACTTATTCTGAAGACATATATGACTAGCTTCCATATCTTTTATTACTTTAGCGTTCTTTTCTTTTATGGTCATCAAGCAATGTTGCATAGAATTTATTTCTTTCTTATGATTTGCTTGCATGGTAGCTAACTGATTATTATAATCAAATGCCATAATAGTCATTTCTTCATCCATAGTTAATAACTTGTTTTGCATAGAATTAGTTTCCCTATCATGATTAGCTTTCATGGTTTCTATCTCCTCTTCACGCTTTTCCAGGTGGGTGTATAAAGTTCTCATATCATTGGCGTAATCAGTTACAAACTTTTCTTGATTAATTTCAATATTTTTTACCAGCTGCATTAGTTATTCTATAATTTGCTTATCATTTTCCCTTTCATTGTCGACACTGATTTGACAATTAGTTCCTGCTTCTTCATTGTCACGGATTTGATCTGCAATGGTGCAAGTGTATGACACATTTTGATATGGAGAATTGTCTTGAAATCTTTCATCAACAATTGAATCCTTCAGAAGATTACTTTCATCCTGTTGCATAATTTTAGGGGTACAAGGTGAGCTATCTTGATAACCATATCTATCTTTAAAAGCATTGACGATGTCTTGTAAAGAAGTGAAAGAATCTTCAGGACAATTATTAAACCAATTCAAAGCATAACCCTTTAAAGAAGAGGCAAATAAACACATTTTGACATCTTCATGATTATACTGAGGAGAACTGCAATATATAAACATTATACGAGTAAACCCGCATAAATGTTTTCTAACAACGACTGAATCACCACCCAAGAACAAAGACAATTTATGAATGGCCACTTCTGGAATATCATGGAGAACATCAGTAAAATGACACGGGGTAAACGAATAATCCATGATGAATAATGAGGGACCAAATGGATGATAGAGAGAGATCTTTGCTCAAGAATTTCAAGAGATGAATGAGGTGGAGTCGCCACTTGAACATGAACCTAACTCTAGGATCCAAAAGACAACAAACAACCAGATACAAGGGAGGGCTTCTTGTCTGAGAAAAAATAAATGAAAAGAAATGGAGTCGCTACCCAAACAAGAAACGAATCGAGAAGTCTAGGTGCTAAAGGTATAGATGAAACGATTAACGAGATGACGAAAGATAGGGCAATGAAAAGATCAAATGACACCAGGAAATGTTGGCCGTTTGACAGGCTAATAAATGGCAGAAAAGATGAGATGTGCCAAAAAATATTGACTTTGCCGGCTCGAATGAGAGATGAGAAAGATGAAAGATGAACGATGAATGATGAGAAAATGTCGTTGAAACACCGAGAATAAAATGATCCCCGGCAATGGTGCCAAAAAATGTTGTCGCACAGAGTGTCTAGGCACCACGACAATGCTTAGACTGGAGGTTGTCACCCTGATCCCCGGTCTCTCCGTTTAAGCCGTCTCCCTATAGCAGGCTAAAGGGGGTAGACCCTATGGGATAAAGGAGAACCAACTGGGAATCAGCCAGTTTGGGAAACACAACGAGGCAACCAAATACTTGATAAAGGCTTAGCGATACTTAGATTAACTTTTAAATGATTAATATCAGTGCCTTATGGAGTCAATGATCCAAGAAATTGGTTATCTGTTGTTGTTGATGAAATAATTAACGATTGCTTGAAAATGTTTGCACAATATCTAACATGTAATGATCATTAAATAATCCAAGTAAGGACAACAGATTTTCTATAGATAAACAATGTCTTAGAAATTAAATTTCAAGAGCAGCAAATGCTTTAGACAACCACAAAATTTAAATGCTAACCAATTCAAATCCTAGAAATAAAAGATGTATGCTTAAAGAACCAAATGCAGGGAAATTTCACCACCTTCAAGTAGTTAATCTCTAGATAAAAAAAAATTAGCACATTTAACTATAGTAAAGAGGAAACGCTGATACCATAAAAATTTTCTTTCAAATTTTACCTTAGCACAAGAATTTTTTTTTTTTTTTTTTTAATTTGACAACAGATCTTCTTTTAAACGTGCTAAGCTTAAACTTTCTATTTATTATTATTATTATTATTATTTTTATTTTTTAGAAATTGTTATAGAATTTTATGATTTTAATTAAATCAAAATATAGCACTTTTCATGAAAACAAAAATTAACGCTACCTACCCCTAAAAAAATAAAAAAAAAATGAACACACAAATGAAAATCAAAGATTGAAAAAAGAAATCTAATGACATACGATTATAAGGTTAATTTAATAAAATTTAAAACATATATACATAAGCTACAAAAAATGAAAAATCGAAAAATAAACTAAATCTAAGAAATCAAATGAAACCTTGAATTTTTTTTTTTTTGCACATATGCTAACCCAATAAATACAAAACTAAACTAACACATAAAAAAAAGGTCGAAATCGGAAGTGTGATTTATGTGCAGGCTTGACGGAGAGAAGGAAAGCGCGGAAGGATGGAGGTCAAATGATGGAGGCATGAAGAATGAAGTTGCGTGAAAATGGCAGCAGATGTGATGAAACGGAGATACGAGTTTGATGGAGGTTGCGTGAAAGACGAGGGTTATGCAGTGGCAGCGTGAAATGAACAGCTGCTTGAGGTTTGCGTGGTAGTGATCTCCCTTAAAAAAAAATTTGAAAAATTTTCCTGCCACAAAAAATGAAACCCCGGGCGGCAGAACTGTACACCTGCAAAAAAACACTGATTTTGAGGCCAAACCTTACCTCCCAAGATCTAGATTTAGCTTCAAGATTGAACCCCACCTTCAGATTTGCAACCTAAAATGACAAAAACAAAACACCCAAAACAAAATATACAGGAAACAAATCTAGAAACCATAAAACCAGCTAAATAATTACAGTATTTACAATTTAAAGGTTCAAAAAACCCTTCATGCATTCACCAGAAAAAAATTCTAATGATAAGCTCGGGATCAAAACCAACTGGGCTCTTTAGAAATTGCTTTTTCGGGAGTTGGCTGGTTCAGCTGAGAACTTCCCCGAATGCTTGGTAATCTTCAAAAAAAGGATTTTCTGCATAGCTTAATTCAACCATTAACATAGAGACAAAACGACAATGAAATTTAGATCTAATGGAGGTACCTGCCATTATATTCAGAAATTAAACTATCATTTAAACCCCAGCGACTAAACAAGATACCTGTGTCTAAATCACTCTTCAATAAGCTAACATCAATGGCTGAAAGTAAATCTATGCAAGAAAATAAAACATATTACAACGTTTCCCGCAAAGTAACACCAACGGAGATTAACCCTAAAGTCTTTCTTTATTTGCATATGGAAAAAGGATTACAAGAGAGCTTTCCTTAGCACACGACTCTAAGATCGACTGATCTCAATTGACCCCTAACATCCTATTTAAAGACAAATTTCCCAACGGCTAGTTCGAATGATCCTTGTCAAAGTGATCTTGACCATCGATGAGGATCAAAATCTCTTTTAATCTCATCCGTTGAAATTTTAAATGTTGAGGAAATTTCACATTTTAATATAAAAAATTAAAATTTTGCATTTATTTCCTCAAAACTTTTATTATTATTTTATTCCATTTTAATTTAATTTTTTTATTTTTTATTATTTTTTATTTATTATTTATTTTTATTATTATTTTTTTTATTTAAAGGGACCTTTGAACTTGGAAAATCACCTAGGACCTAGGACTTATGAGGGGATAAAATATTTTCTAACCCTCAAGACACTTTACATCATGATTTTTACATTTCAAGGGGAAAAACCCATTTGACATAGACCCTCATAGACTACCCAGTTCCGTGACACAAACATAATCTAACAAATCAAGCGATTTGTAATAACCTAACCAAATAATTAGGATTATTTCCAAGTTACTTCTACATAAACTCGACCTAGCATACTAGGACTCCCCTAAGATTCTAATGACAAAATCAATTCCGGCTTTGGGGTTAGGTTGAAGGAAAACTCTGCCGGTCATAGATCGGTGAGACAAAAAACCTTCCGGAACGTAGATCCTCACTAGAAGATTAGGTTTACCTAGGCAAATACATACATGACAAAGATTTGCTAAGAGTATTTACAAGTTACACATGCAGATTGGGTTTACAAAATAACATGATCGGGCTAATGATGATAGTTGAATGGCACGGACATATCAATCAAGTGCTATCTCTTTTGCGAAAAAGGGGGTGTACTACTATGGGTCGTTGACATGTAGTGGTCAACACTTCCTTGGAGCTTTGTCTTGTAAACGAAACGCTGGTGGGATATACTCTATAACATTGTTAGTAAATTTTGATGTTATTATTCTTATTGCTGCATACTGCTAAAATTAGGGGTAGTTGTTGCATGATTGAAATGTGGATTGAGCATGTTTTAGCTAATTTAATGTATGGGCCAATGTTATATGAATGAAATGTCTTAGAGATTATTTGTCTCAATAAGCTTGCATCGTTTGCTTTGAAGTATAAATGCTTGAAGGTCACTTTTCTTTTCTTTCTCTTAACATTGGATGAAGTTGACTTTCTAGGCCTACTTAATCAAGAAACCAAGTTCTTACTCATAATCATCCTTGACTCCATATACCCAAGTGAATTAGGCACTGATCCCTAGAATGGATAGTCATCCCCTTAACCTTTTACCCTTTTCCCCTTTTTCCTTAGGTCTAGCCCCATTAGGTCACCTAGGGCATCAATTTCCCAAGAATTGTTCCAAGGAAAAAATTTTGATCTCCTATAGGGTATTGCGCTGGTGGGTCCCCTCCATCTCCTCTAAATTTGAGGCAATTCTAACGGTGGAATTTTCGGGAATCCCAAGCCCTAGTTCTAGGATCGAATTTTGCCTAGGCATCCCTAAGGCTAGACATCAATAGGTTCAATTCAACCTTTTGAAGTACATATTCTTGTTTGGTCCTTTCCTTTCACCTTGTCCAAGATAAGAACATCATTGGTTGCTACATTCCATCCTCGAACCTACACTAGGTCCACTTGGCCCCGTGTGGTCCCACTTCTCAATAAAGATTATTTGTCAAGGACCATTTGCGAATCTAAGTTTCCCAAGGATGATAGAGATTGAGAACTTCGTCTATAAGCCTATTCCTTCTCCTTCAACCCTCCAATATTCACCCCTTACCCCTGGAAGACCAAGTCCCTTGCTTAAAGAGCAAGCAAGTTCGATTCTTCACTCCATCCTTGGGAAAGGGTTTCTACGGTCACTTTCAACCTATCCATTGACATATACTTTACAAGTGATCCCTACACTATCGAGACTTCTCCCATTACTGAAAGTCTGTAAAGAGCAGGGAGACTTAGTTGTGGTGACAGTGGGCTAGCCTCCACTGTTGCCCTCTTAGGAACCCCTTTAGGTCCCCTGTTGGTTTGAGTGGTAACAGGCCTAATTTTCTAAATCGAACTCATTAGAAGTGTATAAATAGAAGTGATGAGTATTCATTTTAGCATGATCACTTAGATCGGACTTGTATCTCTCTTGAGAATTTCATTATCCTTCTTGGAGAATGAATTTTGGAGCATGAAATGAATTTTGATGTTTGGATTATTTTCTCGTCTTGGAGCTTCTTGATTGGCAAATTCTTGATGGTTGGATATACTCTTAATACATTTAAATGCAATTTAATGCTATTTTTTCTTCTATTTCTTCACATACATTGTCGTTCGAATTCATTATACTAGGGCTAATTTACTTCATCCTTTTATGCAAAGTTGTGGAAATTCTAGATAGTGATGCTTCATGTATGGGCCATGTATTATGAATGAATGTTCTTAGAGATGCTTCTTCATTGGAATTCATCTTGATAAGCCATCAATTTTGCAAAACAAAGTTTAAAGTTCTTGAAGTTGCTTTTGTTGCTGACCTAATGCTATGCGAAGAACTCTTCGAGGCCTCCTTAACATACAAAATTCAATGTCCATAGTCATCATTGTCACACAGACTATCTGGGCAGCGCGAGAACGCTTAGACCAGGGGCTGTCACCCTGATCCTCGATCTCTTCGTTTAAACCGTCTCCCGAGGCTAAGGGGGGTAGACCCTGTGGGATAAAGGAAGACCAACTGTGGACTAGTTGGGTTGGGAGACACAGGAAGGCAATTTAGCACCTGATTTATTTTAGAAATTAATGTACCAGTGCCTTATGGAGTTAATGATTAAATGATTATTTATGAAATGTTGCAGAAATATGAACCTCCTAAAGCGATCATTTATCATCAAATAACCCAACCAAAAATTAATTTTATCAAATGCGAGATAATCAATAAATGCGCAATGCCTTAACAATATTCTAGCAATTAAAATCCAAAAGATGAGACGCTTTAAATAACCATGCAATTTTAAATGCTAGCCATCTTCGAATAGTTAATCTCCAGATATAAACATTTAAGCACATTTAACTATACCATAACAGAAAAAGACTTTAAAAGGAGTTTCGAATGTTCAATTAGTCTTTTTCAGAATATATATATATATATATATATATTATTATCAAAATTTAAAAAATAAAACTAAACTTAAAAAAATAAATAAAAAATGAAACCAAAAAATAAAAGCTAAAACTCATTCAAAATTTAAACAAAATTAAACTAAACTTTAAAAAAATAAAAATAAAAAATGAAACCAAAAAATTAAAAGCTAAAACTCAAACCTTTTATGATACTCTAAACTAAATGAAACTTAAAATAAAAATAAATATATACAATTAAAATGAAATTTAAAATCTAATTCCAAAAACTAAACTAACACAACACATATATGCATATATCACAATGGTTTTAAGTCAAAACTAAAATCTAATTTAACTAAAAATCAAAATCTAATCTAAATACGCTAACATAACATATTTATTTTTTTGTTTCTATAAAGGCCAAAGCAAAAATCGTAAAATGAAAATTTTAACACAAGTTTCTAACCCTAAGTCAAATAAAAAATAAATAGATGTGAAATGCCAAAAATAAACAAGGGTCGAAAGGCTATTGTGGTTTGCAGGTGTTTGATGGCGGCATGAGAAAGATAGCGTGGACGAGGGAAACCACTGCCGAGAAATGGATTTGCAAGTCGACGTGAGGCCTTCGATGGAGGGAAGAGCTGCGGTGGGGGAAGGAAAAGCTTCATGCAAAAGGCATCAAGTGAAGGGTTGGTGTATGGTAGTGCAAGGAGATGCGGGAAGGAGGACCTCGAGTGAGAGGAAGGAGCTGGTTTGCGGGGTTGGAGCAGAACGTAAGGGAACAGTTGTCGGCTCGCAGTATGAGAAGATCCGTAGGGATAGCAGAGGAAAGCAAGAGTTGACAGCGAGGAGGAAGAGAGGGAGCTGATTATCTGCAGGTTTGGACGCTTGACAGCGGAATGACACCAACAAATTAGCGTGAGGAGCTTTTATGGCAGAAAAAAATACGTAGGTGGACAACCGGCGGATTTGAGGGCATGGAGAGCAGATGAGAGCCACAGTTTAGCGTTGAAAAACGTGGCAACATAGGAGAATTTTGCAGTTTGGAAGCCGGAGGAACAACGATCTTTAAAAAAAAATTGAAATTTTTTTCCTGAAAAAAGAGACCCTGGGCAGCAGAACTATACACCTGTAAACACTGAAATGGCTCTGAGGCCAAATCTTACCCTCTAGGGCCTAGATCTGGCTTCAAGATTGAAGCTCACCTTCAGGTCTGCAACCTGTAACTTGCAACTTGAAAACAATGAAAACAAACAGCCAGAACCTGAAAATGCAAAAAATCAATAAAACCCTAAGAACCAGCTAAATAATTACAGTATTTACAGCTCAGAGGCTCTAAATAGCTAGATTTGTCAATATGCCACAAAAATATTTTCAAAATTTTAGATTTACTATGAGATGCTTCAAAAAACCCTCATGCATTTAGAGGAAAAACTCGAATGATAAGCCCGGAATTAAAACTAGCTGGGTTCTTTTAGAAAACACAATCCAGGAGTTGGCTGGTTTAGTCGAGAACTTCCCTGAACGCCCGATAATCTAAAAAAAAAAGATTTCCTGCACAACTTAAAATCAACCATTAACATAGAAGAAGAAAATAACAGTGAAATTTAGATCAAATGGAGATACCTGTCATTATATTCAGAAATTAAACTATCATTCAAACCCCAGAGATTAGACAAGATACCTGTGCCTAAATCAATCTTCATCAAGCTATTATCAATGGCTGAAAATAAAATTATGCAGAAACATATAACATCTTACAACATTTCAAGAAGAGTAACACCAACGAAATTTTCAACCCCAAAGTCTTTCTTTATTGCACAAAAAATGACTACAAGAGAGTTTTCTTTAGCACAAGACTCACAGATCGAATGATCTCAAATGACCCTAGACACCCTATTTAAGGAAAAATTCCCAACAGCTAGTTCGAGTGATCCATGTCAAACTATTCTTGATTGTCGATGAGGATCAAAATCCCTTTCGATCTCATCCGTTGAAATTTTAAATGCATTTTAAAAATTAAAATTTTGCATTTATTTTCTCAAAATTTTGACTTATTTTATTTTTTTATTTTAAATTTTAATAATCTATCTATCTATATATATATATATATTAATTATTATTATTATTTATTTATTATTATATCTTTTATTAATTTTTATATTTTTATATTTCTAATTTTTATTGGATCCTCGGACTTAGCCTTTGGAAAAATCACCTAGGACCTAGGACTTATGAGGGGATAAAACGTTTTCTAACCCTCAAGACATTTTACAATTTTACATCTCAAGGGGGAAACCCATTTGACATAGATCCTCATAGACCACCCAGTTCTGTGACACAAATATAATCTAGCAAATCAAGAAATTTGTAATACCCTAACCAAATAGTTAGAATTATTTCCAAGTTACTATTACATAGACTCGAAGTACACTAGGATTCCCCTAAGACTCTAATGACAAAATTCATTCTGGCTTTGGGGTTAGGCTGAAGGAAAACTCTGCCGATCATGGATCAGTGAGACAAAAAACCTTCCGGAATGTAGATAATCACTAGAAAATTAGGTTTGTCTAGGAAATTTACATACATGACTCAGATCTGCTAATATTATTTACAATTTACACATGCAATCTGGGTTTACAACATAACATGATCGGGTCGTCAATGACCGTTGAATGGCACGAACCTATCGATCAAGCGCTATCCCTTTTGAAAAAAAGGGGATGTACTACTATGGGTAGTTGACACGTAGTGGTCAACAATCATAATTACTCTCTCCTCCAAATCTCCCCAAAGGATTAAGCACTGGTCCACCATAAGGTGATCACCTTAAACCTATTTTCCTTCTCGCCTCTCCTTTTCTTTAGTTCTAGTCCTCTAGATCTCCTAGGGCATCAATTATCTCACGATCTAGCCATCAAAACACTTTGATTTTTTGGTCGACAACTGCGCTGGTGTGTCCTCAAGAAGCCTGACAAATTTCATGATATTCTGACGTTGGGATCTTGAGATATCGCAAGCCTTAACTTGAAGACCGATTCTTGCCCCTAGTTTCCTTAGGCTAGAAACCTCACTGGGATCATTGCATTATATTTCATTGAAAATTCCTTCCTTGATTCCCTTCTCCTTTATTAGGTCAAGTATATCATTGGTTGCTAAATCCTACTTCCTTGACCTAATCCGGGTCCACTTGGTCCCGTGTGGTTCCACAATGTATTGAAGCCAATTTCACAAAGACCACTTGGAAGCCAAGTTTCCACAAGGATTTTAGGAGCTAAGAATTTTATTGACAAGTTATATACTCAAACCCTAGCTCTTAGAATTGCCCTAAGCACTTCCTAGAGAGTCTTTGATCTTGCTTTCAAGGCAAGCAAGCCATATATTTGAGCCTCTCTTGTGAATACACTTATAGGATCACCCTTCATCCTATCATTGATCCATTCAATTTCATGATCCTTTTTATAACGGCCCCCCCTTGACCTACCCCTAGGTCCACTTGGTCCCATGTGGTCCCATACATTATTAAACATAATCCTTCAAGGATCACTTGGAATCTAAGCTTTCACAAGAATTCCAAGGCTTGGGAACCTCCATTATAAGATATATACCCTAAACCTAAACCTAAACCTTGAAGTTCCCCTTAAGCCCTTGAGAGCTTTAAACCTTGCCTCCAAAGCAAGCAAGCCACATATTTGAGCCTCTCTTATGAATAGGCTTCTAGGTTCACCCCTCACCCTATCATTGGCGTATCCATTTCGTGATCCTCATCATAATGGGTCTACTCTCATTGGTGAAAGTCCATAAAGAGAAGGGAGCCTTAGCCGAGATGATAGTGGGCTATTGCTCCATTGTTGCCCTCAATAGTCTAGTAGTAGCCCTTCAAGGATCCCCTTTTAGGACCCTTGCTAGTTTGAGCAATAGCAGTTTCATCATGGGTTGGGCAACTTAATTGGGGCCTAAGTCCATTAGAGGAGCATATGATACCCTATAGATGAAGTGTTGAGAGCCATGAGACTCCTATCTCTTGCATAACATCATTTCACTCCATGGGCACATTCAACACCCCCAACAATTTGCACTTTTCCCCACATAATTCATGAGATGATGCACTTGGACCAACATGCCCCCAGCTGGCTTAGAAGTATATATGGATTTTGGCAGCTGATCTAAGGCCTAAATGAGGTTCATCTCGCCATTGAGACATAGGAGGGCTAGCACCATCCTCTGAGTCCTCAACGTTAGAGCAAACACATGATATTCAATCACTAGGAGACTGATGAAACCCATTTTGTGCCCCAAACATAAACTGGGGTCTGCACGATGATTTTCATGGATATCTTGTTGATTTGTGGTAGAATCGGATGTGCTCTAGCCATGAAAATTAGTGGAGAGGCTAAAGCACATGAGATCTCCAAAACCCAGAAATCATTTGGAGAAATTCTACCCGGATGAGGAGATATTAAATAATTAATATTTTTAATGGGGTCCTAAGTATAAACTTAAGAAAATTAAGTTTAAATATTAGTGTGTATTAATTTAATTTTGGGTTAGAAGGTTCCAATAGACAAGGATCAAGCCAAATCTAATCTTAGCCATTGATTAGGGACTTAATCTTGGCCGTTGAAGACTCAATAGGAAAAGTATAAGAAGAGGCTTGAGGGTCAGTTGGAGATACACCAAATTGATCAGTTAGTTCGATTTTCTGGAGCGGGGTTTACTAAGAGAATCGAACTAGTGATCTGTTGCAGTGAGGGGTAGTTCGACACGAGGTTGAGAATACATAGAAGAGAGGTAGAGATAGTGCCAGAGAGACAGTGCAGAGCCTGGGAAGGCTGACGCAGAGGCTGAGTAGGCTAGCATTGGTGACGCAGAGGGCCAGATGGCTGATGCAGAGAGTCAAGAGGCTAACGTAGAGGCATCAATAATTGCGTAGAGGCTAGCAAAGATGACGTAGGGCCAAGAGGCAGCACTGAAGATTTTCGTGGGGTAGACTGGCACTGAGAGGGTGACGCAGTCCCTAGCAGAGTGACACAGAGCAGTGGAGAAGCTTGGAGCAGCATTCGCTGTATAGCTAGGGAGCAGCCGTAGTTGCTATGGGATCAATCATCCGGTGACTGAACAGTCGGAATATTTGTCTTCGACGAGAGGTTCTTCTGCCGAGGGCATTCTCTGTTGGGTGAGCCATTTCTGGCACTCTAGTTGTATTCAGAAACTGTATAACAATAAAACCCTCATATCGCGGCACCAGTTTTCTCGCATTGGGTTTTTCTGGTGACAGTTGTCCAAAAATAATAGTGTCCCTTGTGTGATTGTCTTAGTTATTCTAGTTGTTGATCTGTATACGTGTTAAGGCTACATTTGTGTTTATTTTCAGTATTTATATTTATAAATAACTTGTTAATGAAAAGAACAAGTAGGAGAAAATAAACCAGATAATGCAGTAGGGATTTCTGACGTGTCAGACTTAGAAATTTCAACATGGTATTAGAGCATTGCAGATCACAGGAGGACTAAAAGCACCAGTAGAAATCTAAAATTTGCAACAGTAGCTGCGGTCTCAAGAGACAACACTGTTCCAGAGTAGAAGTAGCAAGAGAAGAAGTGACGCAGAGCCTGCGTCATCATTTTGAGCCAGGAGGAAGGTCAGTGCAGAGGCAGAGCGACAGATCAAACCTACGCAGTGCTCGATCATCTTTCTCAACCAAGAAGGATTGATGTTGTGGCTAGGAGGTGCAAATTCAGCCATTGCTAGGATTGTGTAGAGCCTGAAAGGCTCAACTTCTTCGGTTGTTGGGGCTTGGGGCGCTGTGTGTAGATTGTGATTTGAGGAGCTGGTGGGGTGTTGTTTCTCTCAGTGCAGAACAATACTTAAGGAGACGGAACCAAGGTAGAGGGAGTCACTACCTTGACGGATTTCTAGCCAAGAAATCCAGATCCAAGTTGCAATTGCAAGGAAGATTGGAGAGGAACGGTTCGACAGCTGGCCAGAGGATTTCCAGGAGGGAAATTAGGACTTAGAGGGAGATTTCCAAGAGGGAATTCGAAACTCAGAGGGAGTCCAAAAGAGGAGTTGAAATGGCAGTGAATGGATTGAGGGATCAAGATAGGTTGGACGGGCTTCCAACTTTGTCATCTGGAAGGTCAGGATCCTGGTAGTCCTGGATCGACATCCCATCAAGGACTTTGCCTTGAGAATCGTGGCTATCCCAGTCGACCTAGCTGAGAATGAGAAGTATGAGGATGCAATGGCAAGGGCGAAGTGCATGATCCTAGACAGGGTCAAAGATCATGTCATACCACATATTGCTGAAAAGAACACAACAAAGGAGATGTGGGATACTTTGACGACCTTGTATCAGGGCACTTCCATGCAGCGGAAGATGCTATTGAACAAGTAGCTGCGGTCGTATTAGATGCAAAAGGGAGAGCAGATAGATCCATTCCTTCTCAGGTTGTAGGAGATTCACGACCAACTTACTTCCGTGGGGTCTACAGCAAATCCAAAATTTATGGTCAGGATTGCCCTGAATGTAGTCTCTAAGGAGTGGGAGACATTTGTCCAAAGTATTTTGGGCAGGGCTACTCTTCCTAGTTGGGAGGAGATGTGGGTAGCTCTTCACCATGAAGAGATCAGGAGGATGACTAAGGCAGGGAGTAGTGGCAAGGGAGGTCGAATCAAGAAAGAGGAGGAGGAGGATGCATTTCTAGTATCTGCAGGACAACAAGGGATGAAGAAGAAGAAGGACCTCTGCAAGGTGAAGTGCTTCTACTGTGGGGAGCTGGGACATTACACATCCCGGTGTCTCATGAAGAAAAACAAGGGGAGGCTTCCGATTCTAAGGCGATTTCAGCTAAAGTGGAGAAAGAGGTCGAGACTGATGACAATTGTGCCATGAGTGTTCATGCACCTCTATAGAAGAGGTGGAGAGACATCGAGTTGTAGCCATGAGGACTACATACTAGGGTTAGGATCCTTGAGGTGCCCAAACTCTTGGATCACATTTGCCTACGGGAGCCCTTAACAAGAGTAGTAGGATGATAGGGGTTGGGTGGAGCAAAGTGTAGTGGAGCAGCAAGGCAGTGCTTGGGGGCAAAAATTTGAGGTAGCACAGTGGAGCTTGCAGCAGTGCAAGAGGCACAGAGATATATGCAGCGCAGTAGCAGCAGAGGGAGCACAGGATAGCAGCAAAGGATATTTCAGTATCACAAAGCTTCCAGACTGACTGGGATGTCATTATTTGGGGGAAGTCAGTTACCTACTTCTTGGTAACTGAGTTGCAGTGCAACAATTAGCAGTGGTAGTGCTAGAGGCAACATGGGCAACGTATTGAGAGGGAGTTGCAGTACATATGTAGTAGTGGCAGTGGCAGTGTTATGGGCAGCATATTGAGAGGGCGTTGCAATACAGATGTAGCAGTGACAATGGCAATGTCATGGGCAACATTACAGGAAGCAGTAGTGCAGATGATATGAAGCAGCAGGCAAGCATCAACACAGGTACCAGTGCGGAAGATTAGTGTGATGTTTCCACAGTGAAGCATTATTAGAGCACATTCCTCACTAAGAGGGAGTGTTGATTTGTGGTAGCATTGAATGTGCTCTAGCCGTGAAAATTGGTGGAGAGGCTAAACCACATGAGATCTCCAAAACCCAGAAATCGTTTGAAAAAATTCTATCCGGATGAGGAGATATTAAATAATTAATATTTTTAGTGGGGTCCTAAGTATAAACTTAGGAAAATTAAAATATTAATGTGTATTAATATGATTTTGGGTTAAAAGGTTCCAAGAGACGAGGATCGAGCCAAACCTAGTCTTAGTCGTTGATTAGGGACTTAATTTCGGCCATTGAAGACTCAACAAGAAAAGCATAAGAGGAGGCTTGAGGGTCAGTTGGAGATACACCAAATTGATCAATCAGTTCGATTTTCTGGAGCGGAGTTTGCTGAGAGAATCGAACTAGGTATCTGTTGCAGCGAGGGGCAGTTCAGCACGAGGTTGAGAATACATAGCAGAGAGGCAGAGATAGTGCCAGAGAGACAACGTAGAGCCTGGGAAGGCTAATGCAGAGGCAGCTAGGACTGACGCAGAGGCTGAGGAGCCTAGCGTGGCTGATGCAAAGGGCCAGAGGGCTGACGCAGAGAGCCAAGAGGATGACGCAAAGGCATTAGTAGCTACATAGAGGTTAGCAGAGCTGACGTAGGACCAAGAGGCAGCGCTGGAGATTTTCGTGGGGCAGACTAGAGTTGAGAGGGTGACGTAGTCCCTAACAGAGTGACACAAAGCAGTGGAGAAGCTTGGAGTAGCGTTCACTGTATAGCTAGGGAGCAGCCGTAGTTGTTGTGGGATCGATCATCCGGTGACTGAACAGCCGGAATATGTCTCTGAGGAGAAGTACTTCTGCCGAGGGAATTCTCTGTTATAAATCTGACCTGAAAATATATGAGAAATAGAAATAAATCCAAGAATAACAAGATCTGAATATAGAAATGTTTCTTTATTAATATCAAACCCTTAAGGTAGAGCAACACCATACATTCACTCCTTAAAGAAGGAGAACACTCCACAAGCCATATGCCTGTTCATACAATATTCCTTTACATCTTTTCATGTGGAGTTTCTAGCCTCTATATAGGTCTCATACATACAATACCATGGGTCATCACCATGGTTCCCTCATACCATCGAATTAATACCATGGGCCCATTACATTATTACTAACTACTTGTGGTTCCTCACATGATATGCTTTAACCACCTTATTTATTACTATGACCCATCCCATTATTACATTATTACTTTGGGTACCTCCCTTTGTACCCCATATTATCCCCCCTAGGTATATAACATTCCACCCCCTTTAGCATGTTTCGTCTCTGAAACATGGGAAGAACATAAATAATAAGATCTACTCAAAAGAGTAGTCCACTGGTACCATGCACGTGCATCTAGCCATCCAAGAGAAAGGTGAACCCTCGATCTCGCTGGTGCCTCGCTCGCTTGAGATGGAAGTTGACCGTGGCAGCTCTTCTGTGTTGATGTGTAGTAGATGGATCTTCGCTCTGCTCTATCTGTCATGTGGGGGTTGTTTTCCTTGTGGCTAATTGGTTGCCATCTTGTTGGTTGTTGTCTTGCGAGGTGATGTGGGTGATGATATGTTGAAGTTTTAACCCACGGTGTTTTTTTCTTTAATTCACCATTTATTGGAGCCTGACTGTTATCTGGTGCATGTTGTCGTGCTTGCTGTAGTGTCTTATCTTCCAATATTACTTCAACTACTGAGCCCTCATCTGATGTATCAACGCCTGTAACCTTTTTTGCTTCAGCCTCTGTTTGTGTTTGATTGTCGATCATCACTGGCTTATCATCTGATATGTCAGTTCCTAGAAAATCTTCTGCTTCAGCTTCCTTAGACTCTACTTATTTATTAATGGAAATATCCTGTAATGTAATTTTCTTCTTTTTATACCAGAGCTTCAATAATTTCTTCTGCACGTTAATATTTATAGTACCCACCGATTCCATCCACGGATATCCCAAAACAACATCCATATTGTCCATCTCTTAAGTATAAAAATCACCATGCAACACATACTTATCCATAGAAATCTTCAAATCCTTATACACTTGAACATCCTCATCATCTACCTGTGTGTTTTCAATGTGTTTTGTTGGAATTTGCAATTTTTTTGCCAAATTAACATTGATAAAATTATGCTTGCAACTAGGATTTATAGAAACAATGGTCTTCTTTTTCTGAATCAATCCATGAACCTGCAATAAGGATATACCAGTAGAAAATAACCCCACATGTTTCCCCTTATCTTGTTTTCTAGCCTGAGACCATTTGTCCATAAGGAGTTTTTCCCATTCTTCATTCAAAAATTTGGACAAGTCTTTGATGCCAAGTGAGTTTCACCATATGGGAGCCTCTTTTTTCAAACCAATTGGTACTATAGACTTCCAAAATACCCCATATATGCTCTTTAGTTTTTTTATGAATTCTTCAATAGTAGGGCTATCATCTTTTCCTGTAAAATTTTCCATGAAGAGGGTTTGAGAAAAATTCATTTACTTGGCGAAAATTTGAAATGGCCACAATTCCATCAATATTGCTCAGAATCTCTATTATGACCTGTTTTCGGAAATGGAACAACCATTTTGCATCTGCCCATGTGATAGAAATCTTGATCCAGGCATTGGAATTTCAGATCTGCGTTGCAACTCTCCCGCTGTCACCAAAAATTCTGAAAAAAACGTTGATTTTAAATCAGCGATATCTCCCTCATCCGGACTCCAATTCGACTGATTTTTTTTTATTGGGTATTTCTTCACGAAGAATCCAGATTTGCAATTAGATTTTGCAGATCTTGCACCAAGACGTCCAGATCTGTGCTGCAAACTTGCTGCCCTGAAAAATGTCTGCAACACCACTGAGTTTTAGATCAGCTATATCTCTTTCATCCGGGCTCTAGTTTGGCCAATTTTTTTTTTTTTAATATTATTTTTTAAATCGGTTATTTTTCGTAAAGAATCCAAATCTGCAATTAGATTTTGCAGGTTTTGCCCCAAAATCTACAGATCTGATCTGCAAACTTGTCGCCCCAGAAAGTTCCTGTAAAAATTAAAAAAAATTCTCCACTTTTGCCCAAGAAAGTTCTCTGATACCACTTGTTATAAACCTGACCTGAAAATATATGAGAAATAGAAATAAACCCAAGAATAACAAGATCTGAATAATATCAAACCCTTAAGGTAGGGCAACACCATACATTCACTCCTTAAGGAAGGAGAACACTCCACAAGCCAGATGCCTGTTCATACAATAATCCTTCACATCTCTCCATGTGGAGTTTCTAGCCTCTATATAGGCCTCATACATACAATACTATTGGTCATTACCATAATTCCCTCATACCATCGAACTAATACCATGGGCCCATTACATTATTAATAACTACTTGTGGTCCCTTATATGATATGGGTTAACCACCTTATTTATTACTATGGCCCATCCCATTATTACATTATTACCTTGGGTACCTCCCTTTGTACCCCATATTATCCCCCCCTAGGTATATAAAATTCTCTATTGGGTGAGCCATTTCTAGCACCTTAGTTGTATTCAGAACCTACATAATAATAAAACCCTCATATCTGCGGCATCGGTTTTCTTGCATTGGGTTTTTTCAGGGACGATCGTTCAAAAATAACAATGTCCTTTGTGTGATTGTCTCAATTATTTCAGTTGTTAATCTGTGTATGTGTTAAGGCTGCATTTGTGTTTATTTTCGATATTTATATTTATAAATAACTTGTTAATGAAAAGAACAAGTCGGAGAAAATAAACCAGATAATTCAGTAGGGATTTCTGATGTTTCAGATTTTGGAGATTTCAACATATCTAGGGTGCAACCCTTAGTAGATGACTTTTGGAGCCTTCTTGACTCACTTTGGTACAAAGAGAGCTTAACACATGCTTTCAAGAGGCCCACAGATTGATGACATCAACATTTCAGCCCTATTGTGGGTTAATCTTTATGGTTTTACATTGGCTATGTGGTTGGCTTGTAACGACACTTAGTTTTTGCCCTACATTTGACAACTTAGCGGGGGCTTTAGGATAAAATTAGACTTCATTGGTCATGTATAAATATGAGAGACGTCATTTAGTCTCTCATCATCTTTACACTTGGAATTCGACTTCTTGAGAAAAACTTGCACTTGTTTCTTTTGGCTATTGGAGATCTTTTGGATGCATTTTAATATTTGGAAGCTATTTTTGATTGTCTTTGGAGCTACTTCTTTGGATAATGGATGAATACTCTACATGTTGTCTTGTAAGTGCGTATTGTTGAATATTCTCATAATAAAATTGTCTGTTATTTATAGGTTATGCTATTTTGTGCCCTAATTGTTGAAAACTAATTTTGAAAGGCTATCTAGTTGAGTATTGCATATGTTATTCATCATACAACAGGTAATGAATGTTCCTAGTGGAGGAAATCTTCAATCTCTCAATCAAACTCCATTTTCTTTTGAAGTGGGTAAATGTTAAAAGTTGATACCTAGGCTTGTTAGTTTTTGTAGCATCAGATGTGTTCTAGCCACGAAATTTGGTGGAGAGGCTAGGATACATGAGATCTCCAAAATCGAGAAATCTTTTATGGAAATTCCACCTAGAAATGACTTAATTAGATTATTAACTTTTTTTTTTAATGTTTCCTAAGTCTAAGCTTAGGAAAATTAGTTAATTAGTCAGAATTAATTAAATCATGGTGAGAATAGTCTAGAAATTCACATGGATCGACTTCAAGATGATCCTAGCCCTTGATTAAGTTTTAATCTTGGTTGTTGGTGCTCCAACAGAGGATTATAAAAGGAAGTCGATGGGCACTTGGAGAACACACTAGAGACACTTCAACAGTTTGATTTCCTTGGTAGATCGATTTCTAGAAAAAAACAGTAGTTGTTGGAGAGCCAGAGATCAAAGCAGAGACAGTGAGGGGCAGAGACAGTCATCTAGAGGAAGTTTTCCAGATCCGGCGAGGCTACAGTAAGAGGCCGAGTTATTCCTAGTGGGGTAGCGCAAAGGATTGTGCGGTTGCTTCAAAAAAAAAACTTGATTTAGCTAGAGGAAAAATCGTTTCCAGTTCGAGAGGCTGGGCAGAGGTTCCAGAGTCCCGAAGAAGCGATTTCCTTTGCAGAGACAAGTAGAACGACTTCATCAAGGGTAGTTCTAGGCTAGACGTCACAGGGCTTGCATAAGCACTGTGCGGAAGCCAACGTAAGGGTTCCAAGAGGACGAATTTCTGAAGGAAATGTGAAAATTTCTAACACAAAATTCTACTACGGTAACTGATTTATTTCTCCTACTTTAATAAGTTATGTACAAAACCCTTCAACAAACATCAATATAAATATTCTATTGTAGTTGTCACATAATAGCACAGAGAGAATAACAGTGATATACAAGCACAAGAATCAATCACATCAACACAATTATTTTTGGACAATTCTGCCTAGAAAAACCTAATGCGGGAAAATCAGTGCAATGGATGAGGGTTTATTTATTATTCTTCAGCAACAATCTCTTTACAAGGAACGATTTTACAGAATATAGAGACACCTCTGAGAGAAACACTTGAGACAATCTTTCCCTTGCTCTGGAAAAATTCTGACACCTCGGAGAACTTTCAGCCACCTCTATGTCACTTCTGTGTGAGGCATGCATGAGGATTACATCCCTTGTTGCGCTGTCTCTCTGATCTTCCCTTTGCGCTATCCCATTGATGCTCTACTCACCTCCTCATGAATCTTTGACTGATGTCGATGCCCTCCTCTTCCTTCACCCTGCAACTCTCCTTCTGAAATCGAACTCCTCTTTGAGAATCGATTTTCCTCGGGTTACTGAGTATTTGCCCAGTGTATCTCCAAATGACTCTCAAGTTTTCTCTTATACTTTTCCTATTGATGAATCAACGATCGAGATTAAGTCTCTAATCAACGACTAAGATTAAAAGAGACTTGATCCTCATCTCTTAGAAGCTTCTCACCCATATGTTATTAATACTCATTAATATTTTCATTTTCCTAAGTTTAGACTTAGGAATCCCATTAAAAATAATAATTATTTTAATAACTCACAATCCAGGTGGAATTTCTCCAAACGATTTCTGGGTCTTGGAGATCTTATGTATTCTAACCCCTCCACAAAATTTCGGAGCTAGAGCACATCCGTTGCTACCCAAAATGAATAAGAAAATTGTGTTGAGGTTGCTTGTGGAAGAAGGGTCATTCCCTTAGATAATTTTTCTAGATTTTCTTGATGTTTAGATTGCCAGTTGGGCATGCATAGATTGTGCTCAAATTCACTGCGACTTAATAACAATGTTCCACTAAGTTTCTGGGACGAGGAGGTGAAGGAGTGGGATACGTAGGAGCGGCCTATGCAAAAGCTCCCCAACAATTTTTAGGAAACATGGGGGGGCGTTGGGGTCTTAAAAACTTATAGATATAAAATATAAATCGATGAATCATATAATTGAAACAATTTTAAAACGAAAAGCATGATCATTGATATCATTATCATATAAATTATAATCATACATCATACATGTAAGTTTGACACTGTACAGTGTAACTACTAGTCTACTAACTTACTAACAATGCACAATGAAAATAAATTATAAAATTATAAATGTTTAAACTTTTAAACTTTAAAATTTAAACCATATTGATATTCCACTTCCAACTATGAACATTGAATACTGAATATTGAAATAAAATTATAAAACTTAAGTCTGATACATCAAGAGCCAAATTTTTTAATTTTATAGAGTCAAAATAACATAAGAACATATCAAAAGATAAATGAGCACAATTGCTCAAGGTAATTTGTTCAACAAAGGAGCAGACATTAGGCTGCTTGGCAATGGAGGTAGCGTTCCGTTCAATAAAGGAGCAGACAGAAGGCTGCGTGGTGATGGCAACAGTGTTCAGTTCAACGAAGGAGCAAACAAAAAATGAAATGTGAAATGAACGTAACGTAAACCCTTCCCAGTCGGTCAACAAATATTAAAAATTATGAATTTTTTTGTTTCATAAAAAAGTTTTGCGATTTTTTTCTAGGGAAACGATCCCTCAAGACCCCTTAAGACCCCTTTTGCCTAGGAAACAACCCCAAAAATGGAGGAAACGATCACTTTGAAGTTTCCTCGTGTAACCATGTTTTGTGGGAGCGTGGGGAAATAACCCCATCTCGTTCCCAGAGCGTGATGGAGCTAGGAAACTCGAACCCCAGGTGGGGGGACGAGACCCAGTGGAACATTGCTTAATAATATAAAACCCTCAATTGTTGCATCGGTTTTCCCATGTTGGGTTTTTTCGACATTTTTCCAAAAAGAATTGTGTAAATTTTATGTGTGTGCTAGATTTTCTCAGATTCCAGCGCTATTTTTCTTCCGCAGTATTTGTTTGTGAAAATCAGTGTGAATTATTTGGTATTTGTCGTAGCAAACTGCAAATAAATTGTTAAATAAATTAACAATTAGGAAAGTAATTTCCAGTTGTTGTGATAGATGAAATTTTTACATGTTATCAGAGAATGAGTAATTAGCCGTGAAGCTCAGAAGCAAAGAAGGGAAATCTGTTTTTCAATGGGAACAACAAGCCCAAAAGTTCCTAGAGGTTGCGAAGTTCATTGATAGGCAAGTCGAGCTGCTGGGGTAGAAATTCGATTTTCAATTGTAGGTTGGTAGAAAAGTCAAGTTGCGGAAGGATAGTGATTCTAACAGTCAGAGGGAGCAATGACAACTCAAATTTTCATTGAGAAGATTCTGTGGTTGGACGTAGAGGGTTTTGCAACAGCAGAACGAACATTGGGTGGAAGAGAAATTGCACACACAAAGGGAAAATTTCTCTCAGGCAACTTCGAGTCTTAGAAGTTTGAATTTCAACAACTGATTGGTAATAGCTGAGTGCAGATTTTATCACTCCAGAAGGGAGTGCATATAGCAGAACCAACAACCAAGCATAGAGAAAGAGGGAGTTTTCGAAAAATTTAGATGTGGCCACAAAAGGGCTTAGAGATTAGGATAGGTTGGATGGAGCTTCCAACTACATCATCAGGAAGCCTAGGATGTCCTTCCTTGTAGATGAATATTGCCTGAAATCCTACATAGATAATGTGGTGACAGTTCCCCAAGATGCGGATCAGCTCAAAGAATATATGAAGGAGATGGTGAGGGTGAAGCGATTGACCTTGGATGGCATCCAAGATCGTATAATTTCACATGTGGCAGACAAAGGTATAGACAAAGAGATGTGGGTAGCTCTCTCTACACTAATTCAGGGTACTTTTGAGCAGAGGAAGATGTTCCTGGAACAAAAGCTGAGATGCACCAGAATGCAGAAGGGGGAAGGTATAGATCCCTTCCTCATTAGGATTCAAGAGGTTCGAGATCAGCTTGAAGCTGTTGGGGCAATGCCTCAACCATCAGAGCTAGTACAGTTGGCACTAAACAATGTTTCGGAGGATTGATAAGTCTTCATCCAAAGTATATTGGGCAAAGACACACTACCTAGATGGGACAGGTTGCAGGACAATTTGCAGCAGGAGGAAATGAGGTGAGATTTGCTTAAGAGCTCCATCAGTGGTAGCAGTAGTAGCGGATCAAGGGTGTGAAGGAGTAGAATGTGGCTCTAGCATCGAAGGGTCGTAGTTGGGAGCAAGGGGAGAAGAAGAAGAAAAAGGATCTGTCAGAGGTCAAGTGCTTCAAGTGTGGCGAGTTTGGCCACTACAGTACCCAATGTCCTCTCAGGAAGAAGGACAAGCAAGAGAAGCAGGGCCAGCGGGCAACATCCACGGAAACAGACAAGCTTTCCTCTAGGCTAGAGGAAGAGTTTGCTATGTTTGTAGATATACCTCTAGGGGTGACGTGGGGTGATTTGGTGCAGCCCTAGAAAGCTACCTCATGGAGTCTACCTCATGGATCACTGTGAAAATTCGGGAACCCGAATCCTATTGCATCAATTGGAAATTATTCTCCTAATTCTTATTTTAATTAACAATTTATTTACTGTTTCCTACAACAAATACTAAATAACTCACACTGCAACCTACACAAATAAAACTGTGGAAGAATAAACGTTGGAAGAAATGCTATCACACACACATAAATTAACACAATTATTTTTTAACAAGTCCCTGGAAAAACCCAACTTGGGAAAACTGATGCACCAGTGAGGGTTTTATTTTATTATGCAGCAGCGAAATCTGAGTAAATCTATGGATGCCCAATTGGCAATCCAAACAACAAGAAAATCTGGCAAATATATTCCCTAAGCAACCCCGACACTTGCGCTTCCTGCACTCGTGCTGCCTGCACTCGCGTTCCTGCGCTCACACATTACTACATTGGGAATAACTCAGCCTCTTGCTACTGCCTATCCAGATCTGGAAATCTTCCTCTGGATCACTGTCCCTGCCTCAGATCTGGAACTCTACTGCTGCTAGCTCGATCAAGGCATTGTTGCTCAAGCGTACTCTCCAAGTGCCCATCGACTTCTTCTTATAATCCTCTGTTGGGACTCCAACGACTAAGATTAAATCTTAATCAATAGCTAGGATTAACTAAAAGTCGATTCGTGTGATTTTCTAGAACATTCACACTTTGACTTAATTAATTTTGATTAATTAACCATATTCCCTAAGTTTAGACTTAGGAAATATTTAAAAACTGGCTAATAATCTAATTAAGTCATTTCTAGGCGGAATTTCCAGAAATGATTTATGGGTTATGGAGATCTCATGTATTCTAGCCTCTCCACAAAATTTCGCGGCTAGAACACATCTGATGCTACAAAAACTAACACTTCGTCTTAGCGAGGAATGTGTTCTAGTGCTCTATTGCACATCCTGTGACAACACCCTGTCTCAGCATCATCTCCTGTTACGCTGTTGATGCCTACCACTGCTGCACACCAACCATTGCGCAACTCTGATATATGCTGCATTTGTGTTGCTGCTGATACTGCCATATTGCTGCCAACATTGCGTCTGCACTGCAACTCCCTCTTATCTATTGTTTGTAGCAACTGCAACAACTGCAACTAAGAATCATCCTAAACATTGAATCAACTATGATTAGTATAATGCATGTGTCACTCGAGTCTTTGATTGCTGTTAGTATATGCACTATCACTGAAGAAGTTGCACTACTGCTGACTCTGCACTGCTGCCAACTTTGCACTGTGCTCCTCAGCGTCTCATTGCTACTAGACTCTGCTTTTGTCACTCTGGTATCTGCATGCATTCACTGCCATTGATCCATTTTGCGACTGAATAATGTGGGCCCACGTAGCAAGGTATTGATCAAGAGGTGGACTTCCTCAAGGATCCTGCCCATTTGTAGCGCTTTGGGGCTACGAAACCAAGTCACTCCACCTCACTTCTGGAGGTATGTCAGCGATCATAGTGAAATCTGATCTACTCATATCGTTGTTGCTACTGCTTTGTTGATGCTTCTGCGTTGCCGCTGCAACTACTGCAATAATGAGTCTGATATCCTCAAATCTTGAAGTATTAGGTTCCATAGGGTTGCTCCCTCTGAAACTAGACTCCCCCGGAGTCTCGATCTCCCTATGGGAAATCTATCTGCTCCCTCTTGGCAACTCACACTGTCCTCTTGTACTAGACACTAGACTGTGTAGCTTTGCACTAGGAATCTTCTGGCTGGAATTGCACCTGCATCTTGCAACTAGGCAATTCGCACTGCCTGTGTCACTACATCTAGCTTTGCAATTATCTCTTGGGTACTGACTGCAACTAGATTTGTAACTGTCTAATGATCTGCTGACACTGAACCTGCTGCTATGATATTGTGGGCTCCTGTAGCAAAGGTGATTGTCCCGCTGCAACAATCTAGAACTGATCTGGTTGATCTCCTTGTTGCAACTATGCTAAACGTTGCCCATCCGACACACCAAAGTCTCATACTCCTCCACCTAGATTTGGTAGCCCACTATCTCCTTTCAAGCCTAGTCCTTGGCTGGGACACTTCCTTTCTTTGCAACTCAAATGTCCTCTGGCAATTGGAAGTCGATCTTCTTCCTAGATCTACATTTTCGCTAACTCGCACAGCCTACTCTAGCAATCTTTTATGGTCATCTCTGCAGAGTTGCAAAATTTGAAAACTCAAAACTATAGAAAATAAACCTCGAAAATATCTCTCTTTCCCTCTGCTCGGCTGTTGGAATTGCTATTCACACTCTTCTCTGGAGTGAGAAGATCTGCTCACAACTACTGTCGACCTGTAAGGAAAAAGGAACTTCTTGAGACTAAAAGTTCTTTGAGGAAAATTTTTCCTTTGTGTGTGCTCTTCTCTTCCACCCTAATGCTAGCTCTGCTCTAGTGAACTCTTGCAAAAACCACTGTGCCTAGCTGGAGATCTACTCCATGAAAACACTGAGCTGCTCCCTTTGCCTCTAGAATCACTCGATCTTGAGAGATCAAATTTTTCTGCCCCTCTCAGAAAAATCGAATCTCCTCAAGAATTTCGTTCTCTTGGCAAAGTGACTGTGTTGCCCTCTGGGGTTTCGATTTGCTACTCACATTGAATAATGAAACTCCTTTCTTTGCTACTGAACTCTCCGACTGATCATATGCGCTCTAATACCATGTGAAAATTTGGAAACCCAAATCCTATTACAGCAATTGGAAGTTATTCTCCTAATTGTTATTTTAATTAACAATTTATTTACTGTTTCCTACAACAAATACTGAATAACTCACACTGCAACCTACACAAATGAAACTGGGGAAGAATAAACGCTGGAAGAAATGCTAGCACACACATAAATTAACATAGTTATTTTTGGATAAGTGTCCCTAGAAAAACAGAACTCGGGAAAACCGATGTAGCAGTGAGGGTTTTATATTATTATGCAGCAATGAAATTTGAGTACATCTACGGATGCCCAATAGGCAATCCAAACAACAAGAAAATTTGGCAAAGATATTCCCTAAGCAACCATGACACTCGCGCTTCCTACACTTGTGTGTTCCTGCACTTGCACGTTCCTGCACTCGCGTTCTTGTACTCACATTCTTTACTTGCGTTCCTACACTCACATGTTCCTACACTCATGTTCTTGCAATGGGAATAACTCATTCTCTTGCTACTACCTCTCCAGATCTGGAAATCTGTCTCTGAATCACTGTCCCTACCCCTCATTGACACTGCGTCCCTCTCTGGCTCAAACTCTACTTCTGCTAGCTCAATCTGCACAAGGAACTGCTGCTCAAGTGTACTCTCCAAGTGCCCATCGACTTCTTATTATAATCCGTTGTTGGGATTCCAATGGCAAAGATTAAATCTTAATTGATGGCTAGGATTAACTAGAAGTCGATCCATGTGAGTTTCTAGAACATTCACACCTTGGCTTAATTAATTCTGATTAATTAACCATATTCCCTAAGTTTAAACTTAGGAAATATTTAAATACTGGCTAATAATTTAATCAAGTCATATCTAGGCATAATTTCCAGAAACGATTTACGGGTTTTGGAGATCTCATGTATTCTAGCCTCTCCACAAAATTTCGTGGCTAGAACACATCCAATGCTACAAAAACTAACAATTAGTACCTGGCTACAGGGGCCCACAATATTTAGTAGTAGGATGGATCAATGTCAGTGATGCAGTCAGATTTCAGAGTGACAATTGCAGACTAGTAGCAGTTAGATGCTGAGTAATGCAGTGCAGTGTTGACAATAGAGCAAGTGGCTCAGTGCAGAGTTAGCAGCAGCACAGATTCTTCAGTGACTGTGAATATGTTAGTAGAAGTTAGGAGTCTTGACCCTTTCTCTATCCTTGCTTGACCTAGTATTCATAGTGGAGGAATTCCTCCCTTGATTACTCAAAAACCCTAGGTCTCACATTGGTTTCTTTCTAGGTCTTTCTAGTGGGGCAAAAGCCCTATTTTGAAGAAGAATCATCTTGCAAAGCTCCTAGAGAGGTCTTGCTGGTGAGCACCAGTATTGCAGCAATAATGTTGCAACTCCTGGGGCTCCCTACTTTACTTTTATCAACTCAGTAGTTCGTAACAAACTTGGAAGCGACAATGCTGTATGCACAAGTACTAGCTCTTACTGCAGGCTGTCACTTGGTTAGCTTGCGCAAGTTCGATAGGAGCTTAAGCCAACTTCTATGAATTTTCAAAATAAACTTTTAGTTGTGATGAAAAAAAGCTAACTCTATAGAAGCTATTCTATTTGCAGAAAGAGAAGGAAAACTGAAATGTAACGCAAACCCTAGCAAACCTTAATTTACCTATTAATCCCACTTTTGCAAGAAAAGAGATGAAAACTGATGAAATGAGTGCCATTGATTACTGCAAAGTTAAATTGCATTTATTCAAGCTACTTTTGAAAAGAAATGAGAGGAAAACAATTTTTTGTGCTTTTGAGTGTTTTTCTGTGAAATTATTATGCTTGTGATTTATCTGGTTGTGAATGTGCAGAGGTTTGGTGGCGAAGGAAGGTGGAGTTGGTTTGTTGCAGAGATGGAGAAAGGCGTGGAGAGGTCCTAAGAAGCCCCTAGTACCCTTTTGAAGACTTTTATAGTGATCGGACTTCGAAAAATCACTCACAGGAAATTCTACAGAAGGCTGCAGGGGATCTACAGGAGGATCTAGAGGAGGAGGCTGCGAGCTATTTTTGGATTTTTGAAGGTGGAAAAATGATGGAAAAGGGTAACTGAAGGCTAGATAAAGGTGTTGAGGTGTCTGGAGCTTGTCAAGGAAGATCAAAAAATAACATGATGGTTGGATTTGTTTAGATGGCAAGAAAGAAGCTTATAGAGAAAAACACATAAATTAGGGCAGATTGGCGAAATGTTGCGAATGACTTGGGAAATCTATAAGAAGTGAGCTGGTGCTGGCTGTTTTATGGATGTATGGTGAGCTGAGGTGTCCTGCAAGGGATCTACAAAGAAAGAAGCTTATAGAGAAAAACGCATAAATTAGGGCAGATTGGCGAAATGTTGCGAATGACTTGGGAAATCTATAAGAAGTGAGCTGGTGCTGGCTGTTTTATGGATGTATGGTGAGTTGAGGTGTCCTACAAGGGATCTACACATTTACTTATCAAAACTGAGCGGGAAAAAACTAAATGTACTATGAAAACATAAATATCACTCGTTGACCTAATTCCTGGCCTAGAAACAGAAAATGTTGAACAGTAACCCGCGAACAGAAAAGCATGCAACGAGATCTATTGGAAAAGAACAAGAAATGATCTAAGCAACTGAATCTGAATCAACATATCAATCTCTCCAAATCAAGTCATCACACTAGCAGTTGCATGGAAGAGCAAAACTGTGTTTTTGGTGGCAGCAGTAGTGCCTTGACCTCAAATGATAGTCCCAGAAAGGGAGAAAGATGATCAGGGCCTGCTGTTGGCCTTTTTGAATTTTATTCTGTCACTACAGCAACCTACTTGAGCAATTGAAACACAAAACAGCTATGCAAACCATCACAAGCAACCTAATCTAACAAAGTAAAATGAATCCATGTAACATAAATTAACTCATGAACTGAAGCAAAAACATATAAGTACACAGTAAGAGGTGCTGCGCAGCTTGGGTTGGGCCCTAACCCAAGAGCATCAACCCTCTAAAAGAGATCAGTGCTGGCTCAAAAACTGTTTCATCTTCATTACCAAAAATAATAGTCACATTACATGAACTGTTCTAAAAAAGGAACTCGAAAATAAGTTGAATAATGCGCTGCACAATAGTGTGAAAATTCTATTAATCACTGGCTAACCTACTGAGGCTCTAAGCCCCCGTATTTATACAAATGGAGTCCTCCAACAGTCCTCCTAAAATCACGGAACTCGGCTTCCTAGAACTAGAGATAAACAACAGTGCTTCTTTACTTGCTCGGCTGCCCCTTGGAATGTGGACCTTTGTGCTCCGAGTTGCTGATGGAGGATTCGAGGAAAGGGGTCATAAATGAAGGAGACACCCCCCTTACAAATCCTCTTCCCTGTTTTCCTAGAGTTTTGGCTGCCATTTGTTCATAAATCCCTTGACTTTGTCCAAAATTGGCCAAAAAATCTGCATAAAACACACATTAGACTACATGGCAAAATGACTAACCCAATTCACACTATTAGCATAAATATATTCAAAAACATGCAATAAACTAATGAGAATGGTGGATTAAGTCGAAATAAGAGGCAAAATGAGCCCATATAATTACCCATTTCTGGGGCTCATCATCACCCCCTACTGAATGGGTTGCTCATCCTCTGAGCAACTAATCTAAATCTTCATCCTTGATGGCTTTGACATATTCCCTGACGTTCCATGCCTCTGATGTGATATCTTCCTCTTTATTATGGAAACCTGCCTTCCTATCCACCTCTTCCCACTATTTATGTTCTTCCTCCTCTTTTACCCGTTCCCGCTGTCCTAGCAGCAGTGGAGGGCTGAATTTAAGGCCAATCCAATTGGCCTTCAAACTTTGCATTGAGTGCTTATACAAGGGCACTCTCCTCATGGCTTCCCTCATCTTGTTAGGGAGTGATACTACTTGATCCGTAGGCTGTGTGGCAATGTATTCCACCTTCTCATGCAGGCATGAATGCAGTCATCTCCAAACAATCTCTCCATGTCCTCGAAGTGAGCAATAGCCTAGGCCTGCTTATCAACATAGTCTGGGACAACTTGAGGATTAACTGCAAAGTGTTGGTGGGCATATATGAGAGCCATGGGTTCTGCTGGTTTTGCTCTAATCATCAGGGGTTCACTCAGCTCTTTTACCATCATTTTCTGGATTTCCACTGCTCTTTTCTTTTCATGGCTCATCCAAGATGCCATGGCCATCAGCTGCAAGTCTCCCAACGCAGCATTTGGATCACATAAGTTCATGTTAGTAAGTGCCAGGTTGTGCAAGTAAAACTCTGCTAGCTTCGCTTTGTCCTCAGCTGAACTGTGATCACATAGATGCATGAATTGGCCATAATCCTGAAAAGGTATTGTTTCCCTCTAAGTCAATGTCTTAATCTAAAATTGGAGCCACTGATCCTTGAGGTACACTGCACATGATTTGGCTGCCTGCCTGCACTGTAATGCCTCCATAGCCCAGCTAGCCATGTAGGCTAACTGGGCTTCCTTTTCATGTCGCTGCCTTCTCAAGATCAACACCTCATTTTTTGCCTGGGATTCCCTTTCCTGTTGTTGTCTCTTTACTGTCTCACTGTTTGCCTGGGGTTCCTCTTCCTGTTGCTGTCTTTTTAAGATTGACAGTGCATTTCCTCCTGAGGTTCCCTTTATTGCAACTGCTTCTTCAACATTTCATTGTCTGCCTCTAATTGAGCTCTTCTGATGCTTTCTGTATGCTTGACCATGCTCAATTCTTCGCCCATCTTCCTCAATTTGTTTTCCATGTGCCCAATGTCTTCCACCCCTTTTGCAATCTACATCCATGTATGGGTCCTCACTCTTTCCTTTTCCAGCTCAAAGAAAAGAGGGACTGCAAACTTTTGTGGGATGATCTTCCCACCTTCCAGAAGGTTGTAGTAAAAGCCTAAGTTAGGCTGAGGTCTAGGCTCTGGTATCTCTTTTGCCTTGTTTTCCTCCTTGGTTTGTTCTTTTGCCTTCTTTTCAATTTTTTCAGTCTCTTGGAGCTTTGCCAATGTCTCTTGTAGAGAGGTCTGTGCCTCTTTTCTTTCCAAGTAGAGGTCTTAGGACTTCCTCTTTCGTAAGTGATGGGGCTTTTGGAGGGAGATTCCTCCCTTGTTGCAGTGTAGACATCCTCAATGATGATGGGCTCCTTTCAAGGTGGCTGAGGCTTCCCCATCTTGATTCTGGTGCTCAAGTACATAGATGGTTGTCTCTTTCTTTTCCCTTTGGGCTTGGCTGGAGTACTAAGTGCAGTAATAACAACTGCTGCTTCTCTTGCTAGTGTCTCGGGAGACACTTCTTCTTGCTGTGTTTCTTCTTCTTCATCTGTTGTTTTGCCTGTTTCTGCTGGTTTTGTGTGTGCCGTCTCTGACTTTGTTCTCTTCTCTGCTTGCCGAGTTTTTGCCTTTCCTGTGGCAACCTTTTTCTGAGCTGTCTTAGGCTTCTTCTTTTCAGTTCTTGGCCTCTTCTTTTTCTCTGCTGTGGTTTTCCCTTTTTCTGCTTTTGATGTTGTTTTCTTCTCTTCTTTAGGCTCATTTGTGGTGGTGTCATGTCTCTCCTCTCCTCTCTGTTTTTCTTCTTTTTTTGTGTGGGGTTCCTCTTCTTCCAATTGAATGTTCTGTTCTTTTTCATGGATTTCCTTCTTAGCTTCCTCTTTCTGTTCCTCCTCCACATTTCCAGATGGACTAAGGTCATCAGTGAGAGTTTTTATATCATTTTCTTTAGGCATGTTCCTAAAATCTCTCAGGCTATGGGGATTTTGTAAGTGTGGAGAGCATCCTCCACCAGTAATTTAATTAGCCCATGGTGGGCCAATTAGTCTGGAATCCCTGCCTTCAGTTTGGTGCTGGAATCTATTAAGGATTGGAGGAGAAAATATGGAAGACTGAGTTTTTTGGATGCAGGAAGGTCCATGCCATATCTTAGTTCATGTAACAGTCTGAAATGATACCAATAAACTATATTGTATCTTCCTTCACAGGAGATATACTTCATGATTTGATAGCTGACCTCACCCCATGGATAAGGTATACTTATCCTCCTGATGCCATTCTTATCCTGCACAAGATGTTCATTAGGCTAGAAAAAGGTCTTCTTGGCCACTTGGCCCAATGGTTTTTCTTCTTTGCTCCATGGTAGTCCAAGTGGGAGACTTGTAATCTTGATGATGAATTTTGGTGTAAGTTCTATGGTTAGACCCCTGAAATTGACGGTGGCATGGATTTTTGAGTGAGGTTTTAAAGGCAATAAAAGTTCCTCGATGACTTCCTCATCATACCCATGAAACTTCTCAAAAAAAGGCATCCAATTTTCCCTGGTAAAGAGGGCTACCACTTCTGCATGTTCATGTAGCTTAGTTGAATTCAGAGGCTCCTTCCTCATAATACCCTCTGTCATGATGTTCAGAGACTGCTGAAAATTCTCAGGTGAGGAGGAAGGCAACAAATTTCAAACCCCAAAACAGAGGAACAACTAAGGTTTTCTTTTCTGGAACCAGAGAGAGTTTTTCGTGTTCTCTTTTTAACAAAAGCAAATTGCAACTCTCCTTCCCTTCAAACTCTGTTTTCAAACTTAATTTACTTCTCGGTCTGTTTGAGGGAAACAATATCTTAAAAAAAGCGAGTATACAGGACAATGTTTTTTCCTTCCACAAAATAAATAGACTACCCAATGCAAATTCACTTTTTTTTTTACAGGCGTAATTCTCTAAAGTTGCATCATCTCTTTACACAGGAGAATACCACAGAAGAGGAAAAGATAGTTTTTCAGTGCAAAGAGCAAATGGAGAAACTGCATATATTTTTAAAAAATACAGGCAGACTTCTGTTCTCAATTTCCTTTCCTTTTCAACTCAATACTTCGCTCCAAATCCCACCACCTTTTGTATATATATGGAAATGCAGAGTGGGTTTTATTGAGCCTACCTTTTTGAGCTCGAATTTGCTACAAAATCCCGAATTTTCCTCTGCGATGCTGGTCACTGGCCCTCTTGTAGAAGGGCTCCTGTAGGGCTGTGTTTCCGCTCCTGTAGAGTGCGATAATGCTCCTGTAGAGCCCGATAAACGGAAGGGTTCTAAAACTGACAAAGAGCAATTATTTCAATGCTCTGGAGGTGGTAGCTAGGTTGCTACAGCCGAGAGCTCGTTAATACAAATGCAAACAAAGGTGGTGGAGGCGATCGACTGCAACGTACTTTAAGCTTACGGGCGTGTTCTGCGGTGACGAGGTGAGGTGGCAGGAAGGGTACATTATCCCCATCCAAACCATTGTTCCCAACTTCTGTGCCATTATGAATCTTCATGCTACCTACCTGCGATAACTTCCATCATTCCCGTAATACGCCACCACCACTACCTGTTTGAGTTTTCTTCCCGAGTTGACTGAACACACGTACCGATTGCATCCATTGACCGTTGTTTGAACTGGACGAGGCACTGTTTAAAGTGGACGAGGCGTGCTGTTCGAACTGGACGAGGGCGGCTAGTTAGTTGGCCACTGATCTTGTTTAATCGCAACTATCTTACTTGTCCATGCAGTTTCTAAAATATACTCATGCAACAGAGAAACAGGTTTAGTCACTTACCTGTTAGTCGCTACCGTGCTGTTGCATGCTCAGACTTTGGTGTTCTGATCATGGATTGTTGCTGCTGGTGCCCGTGGCTTCTGAATTGGTGGCTTGGCTACCTCATTTTGGTGATCTTCAATCAGGACTGGTTCCTCGTGCGTTTTATCATCTGTCGCTGCACTGACCCTGCCTCTAGAGCACGATTTTTAAGGGGATCAACTGTTTCAGGAATCCTGCAGGATTTCCTGTAATTGCTTTAACCCCTAAAACTTTTGGCTGAGGAGTTGAGCAGGGACTGGAGAGATAGCTGAGGAAGGTTCTGTTAGTCAAGGAAAAGTAGCTGGTATGCATTAAGTAAATGATAAGTTAAGGAAGCTGTTGTTTTATTCTTCATTTTTTTTTTGAAAAACGAAAGAAACAGGATTCTGTGTTTTCTGTGCAGGGAGGAAAGAAGTGAGTGGAAATGCAGTGGTGCAGGTGTGGAATGGTGAGTTAGGACGATGAATGGTGGCGGGGGGGTCCACAAGTCTTCTGGACGAGTTTCTAGTCCTCTAATCCTTTTCTGGACTTGACTTCGAGCTCTCTGTGATTTCTAAGGAGCCTCCTGTAGGATGCATAATTTCCAGAACAAGTGAGACCAGGGACTGGGAAAAGACAATGGCGATGGAGAAATGATCTATCAGAGGTGTATTCAACTTGGCCATGTCCCTCTTTCTTCTGTGGCCCTCCTGCAATCTGCAATGTATTCAAAAAAGAAGTTAATTTCCTGTTCTTGTTTTTTTTTTTTTTAATTACTTTATGAGATAGTTGGGGCGCCTCTAGGAGGTTTTCACCCTCACTGCTTGACTTGGGCGCCTCCAAGGGGAGGTTTTCACCTACGGATTTTTTATTCTCTTCATTTTTTTTTTAGGGTGTGGGTGGAGTGGAGGCAGAGGCTTGCTCCACTACCAACACTGTATTACTCAGATTCTCAATGAATTCTTACTTGGAGAGGGGCTTCCTGTAGATTTTCAATCTATGCCCATTGACAAGCATGGGGATGGCTTCTTCATCGATGGTTAGTGTTGTCACATAGATTGTCTGGGCAGCACGACAACGCTCAGACCGGGGGCTGTCACCCTGATCCCCGATCCCTTCGTTTAAGTCGTCTCCCGAGGCTAAGGGGGGTAGACCTTATGGGACAAAGGAAGACCAACTAGGACCAGTTGGGTTGGGAGACACAGCAAGACAATTTAGCACCTGATTGATTTTGGAAATTAATGTACCAATGACTTATGGAGTTAATGATTAAATGATTATTGTAGAAATATGAACCTTGTAAAACAATAATTTATCATCAAATAACCCAAGCAAAGATTAATTTTGCCAAATGCGAGATAATCAATAAATGCACAATGCTTTAACAATGTTCCAGCAATTAAATTTATAAAGATTGAATGCTTTAAACAACCATACAATTTAAATGCTAACTAGATTCAAATAGTTAATCTCCAGATATAAACATTTAAACACATTTAACTATACCATAACATAAAAGAAAAACTTTAAAAGGAATTTCCAATTTTTAATTAGTATTTTTTTCAGAATTTTTAATTATATATAATATATATATATTTAATAATTTTTTTATTTTTTTTTTTAATTTTAAGAATAAAATAAAATAAAACTAAAGTCTAAAGTCTAAATAAATAAAAAATTAAATCTAAATAAACCCTTTTTAACTTTATTTTTATGAAATTTTTTATTTTTCATGAATGAAATAAAAAATAAAACAAAACTATCCTAAGTAAAACTACAGTAAAGGAAATTTAAAATTACTAAACTAAACTAAAAGCTAAACCAAAATTAAATTAAATCTAAATCTAAAGCTAACACCTTATCAACTGTTTTATTTTTTTTCATTTTTTATAAAATAAAATCTAAGTCTAAAACTAAGATTTAACTTAATAAAATCAAAATCTAATTTAATTAGCAAAATCAAAAAATCTAAATTAAAATCTAACTAAAAGAACTAAAGTATATACATCATAATAAAAAAAATGAAAATTTTGAAGTCTATCTAAATGAACTAACGCTAACTTAGAAAATAAAACAAAACTTTTTTATTTTTATTTTCTTTTACCCTTTTTTATTTTTATCATTTTTGATTTCTAAAAACAAAATGAAACTTAAACAAAACCTAAGCTAAAAAGAATAAAATGGATCAACGGCTAAATGAAAATCGAATGGAAAAATAAACCTATTCCTAAACTATGCTAAGAAGATACGATGGAGCCGTGACCCCAAATCTTACCCACAGAGTATCATTTCACTACTTTGTGTTGTGCGTGTGTAGATCCGCGGAAGGAGAAGGGAAAAGCAGGACAGAGGCTTGATGGTGGAATACGCAAGTGGAGCTCCAGCGAGGGGACGACGTGGGTAGTGGCAACAAGACATGGATCTGGATAACAGCAGCATGAATGAGCAATTGTTTGTGTGGTGGCTGAGGATGCATGGAAAGAGAGAAACGACAGTGGGTATGACAACAGTGAAAAACTGTGGCTCCCAAAATTTTTATTTTTATTTTTATTTTATTTTAATTTCTTTTTTCTGCAGCAATAAAACTCCAGGTAACAGTGAAAAATGAAAATGCAATTAGTAGAACCGTAGTCCATAAACTTGATTGAAAATTTAAACCCTTATTGCTTCAGATTGCCTAATGGAACCCATTAGATTGCCTATGGAAAACCCTGAAAATTTTTCAAAATTTGTACCTGCAAATGATAGAAGCGCAATGCCCAGAAACAAAATAATAATGAAACCTTAAAAAGCCCTAAAACCAGCTAAATAATTACAATAATTACAAATTAGAGGCTCTAACTAGCCAGATTTGTCAATATGCCACAAAAATATTTTCTAAATTTTCAATTTAATGTGAGGTACTTTAGAAAACCTTTCATGCATCTGCAACAAAAATTCTAATGACAAGCCCGAGATTAAAACTGGTTGGGCTCTTTCAGAAAACGCAATCCGGGAGTTGGCTGGTTCAATTGAGAACTTCCCCTAACGCCCGGTAAACTCAAAATTAAGGATATCCTTCACAACTTAAATCAACCATTAACACAGAGGGAGAAAACAATAGTGAATTTCAGATCAAATGGAGATACCTGCCATTATATTTCAGAAATTAAACTATCATTCAAACCCCAGAGATCAGACAAGATACCTGTGCCTAAATCAATCTTCAAGATACCTGTCTCTCGGGACAACTGCTTCTTTGTTGCAAATTCTCAGATTTCTCAGCTGATGTCTTTAGTCGCCTATGATCTATAATCCCTCTGATACCATGTGAAAATTCCCGAATCTAACACATCAAAAACCCTACTGCAATTTCTGGTTTACAATCTCCTACTGGTGCTTTGCATTAACAAGTTATTTAATTGCATAAACATCGAAGTAAACACTATTGCAACCCTCACAAATATATAGATCATGCACTAAAATAAACTAAAATAATAACACTATGGACACTGTTATTTTTCGATAATCGTCCTTGGAAAAACCCAGTTCGGTAAAATCGGTGCAGCATATAGAGGTTTTGTATTATTAAGCAGATTTCGTGAATACAACTAGGGTGCCAGAAATGGCTCACCCAATAGAGAATATCCTTGGTAGTAGTACCTCTATTCGGAGATAGATATTTTGACAAATCAGCGACCGAATGATCAACTCCACAGTGACTCCAGCTGTGCCTTATGCTGGACAGCGAAAGCTGCTCCAAGCACTGCTCTAGAATTTCGTCATTGTCTCTTGGCTAATATGCTCTCAGTCTCCCCCACAAAATCTCCCTAGCACTACCTTTGAAGCCCAGCATCAACCTCTACGACCCTCAGCACTGCCTGCGTCAGCCTCTACGGCTTCTGCGTCAGCGTCTATGACGTTCTGTGTCCTCTACGTTAACCCTTCTAGGGCATGCACTGTCTCTCTGGCACTGCACTGCCTCTCTACTATGTATTCTTCAACTTCGGATGAAAATCCTTTCCTAAACTGCGTCTTGTTGCCACTGATCACTAACTTGATTTCCTTAGCAAACCTCGCCCTAGAAAATCGAATTCTTGATCTCGCTTGGTGTGTCTCCAACTGACCCTCAAACCTCCTCTTATATTTTTCTTGTTGACGATTCAACCACTGAAATTAAGTTCCTAATCAACGGGTAAGATTAGAACTGGTTTGATCCTCGTCACTTAGAACTTTCTCACCCATATTATATTAATACACATTAATATTTTAATTTTCCCAAATTTAGACTTAGGAACTCATTAATAATATCAATTATTTTAATATCTCTTCATCTGGGTGGAATTTCTTCAAACGATTTCTGGGTCATGGAGATCTCATGTCCCTGCCTCTCCACCAAATTTCATGGCTTGAGCACATCTGATGCTACCCAAAATCAACATGAAGAAATGTACCCATTCCTATAAAGGAATGTACCCAAGCTCCCTCTTAACTAGGGCCCTGACCAAGCTCCCTCTTGACCAGGGACTTGATTCCAGCAATTCTTCAGGTGGAGATCATGGGATAACCAAGATCCACATCTCTTTTGTTGTGTTCTTTTCAACAATATGTGGTACGACGTGATTGCATCCTCATACTTCTCATTCTCAGCTGGGTCGACTGGGATAGCCATGGTTCTCAAGGCAAAGGCCTTGATGCGATGTTGATCCAGGATTGCTAGGATCCTGGCCTTCTAGATGGCAAAGTTGGAAGCCCCGTCCAACTTATCTTAATCCCTCAGTCCATTCATTGCCATTTTTGCTCCCCTTTTGGACTCCCACTGAGTTTCGACTTCCCTCCTGGAAATCTCCCTCTAAGTCCTGATTTCCCTGCTAGAAATCCTCCATCCAAATGTTGAACCGCTCCTCTCCAATCCTCCTTGCAACTACAACTCAGATCTGGATTTTTTGACTAGAAATTCGTCAAGGTAGCGACTCCCTCTACCTTGGTTCTGTCCCCTTAGGTATTGTTCTGCACTGACAAAAACAACAACCCACCAGCTTCTCAATCGCAATCTGCCCACAACTCCCCAAACCCCAACAACTGAAGAAACTGATCATTTAAAGCTTTGCGCAATCCGGACAACAATAGAATTTGCTTCTCCTGGCCACAATGTCAATCCTTCTTGGCTGAGAGAGATGACCGGGCACTGCGTAGGTCTGATCTGCCCTTCTCTGACTTTGTGTTGACTCTCCTGCTGGCTCGAATTGATGATGCAGGCCCTTTGCGTCACTTCTTCTCTGTTGCTTCTGTTCTGGAACAATGTTGTCTCTTGGGACAGCTGCTACTATTGCAAATTTTCCAGATTATTGTTGGTGACTTCAGTTCTCCTGTGATTTGCAATCCTTTGATACCATGTTGAAATTTCTAAGTCTGCCATGTTAGAAATCCCTATTGCATTATCTAGTTTATTTTCTCCTACTTGTTCTTTTCATTAATAAGTTATTTATAAATATAAATACTGAAAATAAACACAAATGCAACCTTAACTCATATACAGATCATCAATTGAAATAATTGAGACAAACACACAAGGGACACCGTTATTTTTGGACAATTGTCCTTGGAAAAACCAATGAGGGAAAACCGGTGCAGCAGATATGAGGGTTTTATTATTATGTAGTTCTGAATACAACGAGGGTGTCAGAAATGGCTCACCCAACAGAGAATGTCCTTGGTAGTAGTACCTCTCCTTGGAGATAGATATTTTGGCTGATCAATCACCGGATGAACGATCCCACAACAACAATTGCAGTTCCTTGGCTTGACAGCGAAAGTTGCTTCAAGCTTCTCTGGTGCTCTACGTCACCCTTCCCAGCGCACTAGCACTCGGTCTACCCCACGAAACATCTTCCAGCGCTGCCTTTTGGCCCTGCGTCAGCTCTGCTAGCCTCTATGCAGCTACTGAAGCCTTTGCGTCAGCTCTGTTAGCCTCTGTGCAGCCACTGAAGCCTTTGCGTCAGTCTTCAAAGCCTCTGTGTCACACACGCTGGCCTCTTCAGCCTCTGCGTAGCTCCTAGCTACCTCTGCGTAGCACCCAACTGCCTTTGCGTAGCTCCCAGCTGCTTTTGCGTAGCACCCAACTGCTTCTGTGTAAGCCTCTCTAGGCTCTGCGCTATCTCTCTGGCACTATCTCTGCCTCTCTGCTATGCATTCTCGACCTCGTGCTAAATTGCCCCTCATTGCAACAAATCACTAGCTCGATTGTCTCAGCAAACCCCGCTTTAGAAAATCGAACTGACTGATCAATTTTGGTGTATCTCCAATTGACCCCTAAGCCTCTTCTTATACTTTTTCTATTAAATCTTCAACGGCTAAGATTAAGTCCCTAATCAACGGCTAAGATTAGGTTTTTGCTTGATCCATGTCATTTTGAACATTCTCACCTAGTTTTATATTAATACCCATTAATATTTTAATTTTCCTAAGTTTAGAGTTAGAAACCACATTAGACATATTAATTATTTTAATATCTCTCCAACCGAGTGGAATTTCTCCAAACCATTTCTGGGTCTTGGGGATCTTATGTGCCTTAACCTCTTCACCAATTTTCATGGTTAGAGCACATCTGATGCTACCACAAAACAACACCTGTTTGGGTAGCGACTCCACTTATTCATCCATTATCTCTCATACAAGAAACCTTCCCTGATATCCATCTATTTCTCCTTAACTAACATTTTGGTTTTTGCCTTTTGGATCTTAGAGCTAGATTCATGTTCAAGTGGTGACTCCACTACTTTTATTTCTTACAAGAATTTCTGCTAGAAGATCACTTCTTGGAGATCTCTTGATTTTTTTGAGCAGGGGTCCCTCTCTAGCATCTATTTGGTCCCTCTTTATCCCTTTAAGTGGATCATCATGGATGACTTGTTTGCCTCGGTTCATTTTACTAACTTTCTTCATGATATGCCGGAAAAGGCCATTCATAAATTGTCTTTGTTCTCAGGGGGTGATTTAGCCACTGCTAGAAAGCATCTCTTCAGGGTTACTCATATAATAACTAGATATTGTCTTCCTTCACAATATAATCATGAAGATGTCAAGATGTGTCTATTTTCCTTTTCTTTAGAATGTGATGCTTTGGATTGGTTTCATAATTGTCTTGAGGATTCTTTTGCTTTTTTACAATACATCATCAATGCTTTTAAAGATAGATATGGAAATCAAGGTGGTTTGCCTTGTGCCCCTAGTACTATGTAAAAGGATGAAAGTGATCTTATAAAGAACCCAACTATCAACGAAAGATTTCAAGATAATTCTCCATATCAAAATATGCCATATTGTAGGCATTGTGAATGTTCTCATGATGAATCCAATTGTACCATTGCAAGACAAATCTATGATAATGGAAAAGTAGAAACAAGTTGTCAAATTAGTATCGACAATGAAAGGGAAAATGATAAGCATTTTATTAAAGAACTAAAGCAACAGGTAAAAGACATGGAGCTTAATCAAGAAAAAATGATAGCTGATTACGCCAAGGATATGAGAACTTTGTACAGCCAAATGGAAAAACGTGATGAGGAGATAGAAATCATGAAAATTAATCACTCTAATCACATAGCCACCGTAGTAGAAAGGTGTGCTCAGAAGATGGAGGTTATGAGGACTGACATGTAGAATCATCATGAGAAGGAAATGAGTACTATTCAAGTAAATCATAACATAATGATAAAGGACATGGATGCTGGTCAGATTTCTCTTCAGAACAGATTGTTAGCCGAGGAAAAACAAGTGCAATTAATGAAAGATATGGAAGCTAGTCAGATATGTTTTAAGAATAAATTATTGACCATGGAGGAAAGCCATGCCAAGAAAATCAATGCTATGAAGGTTGAACACTCTAACCAGATTGATGCTGTCAGAATCGAAAAGACCACTCTTTAGGATAAGTTGCAAATGATGAAAAACACACAAGTTCCAAGATTTCAAGTTAGACCAAAGCACAAAGGGTTTGTCACGACTCACAGTTCTCTTGATCCAACGAAACATTTCCCATCTCATCGCAAGGAGGTTACTTTTCCCATTAAGGACAAGTCAACTTTGGTTAAGGAAGACCGAGCTTATGTATCACCATTAACAGAGTATATTTAGAATAAGATTGCGCATACTTCAGATTCTTCAGATTTTTCGTCCAAACATCTTCAACATCGAGACAGGAAATCTATAGTGGTCTCATTGTTGGCATCATAGCCCACCCAGAAGAAGAGAAAAAAGCAAAAAAGCAGAAGGAAGTGATTTGATGCATCTGATGGCCAAGAGCAACTCGATTTTTGGATAAGACATAGTCTTACGATATGAAGAATCGGGCATGGCACATCCGGAAAACAACGCACAAATTTGCCAAAAAGCAGGGAAATGCTCAATATGCACTATATTGAACACATTTGATGCCATAGGGCATCCTTTGTATTGTATTTCTAACCCTACACCTTGTCATTTCAACGTTTCATTTTTGTTTTAGGACTAGATTTACTTTTCATGATTAGTAGAATTGTTAATGATAGAAGAGCTTCTATTTTCATGTTCTTAATGTTATATGATGATATTTGGATGGACGCTACTTATGTCATTCTGTGTTTTCTTTAGGTGCAGATTCTGGATTCTCACATTCCTTCGATGAAACAACATGTTCCCAAGTAGAGCCAGATGTTGACCATTCCATGTCAACTACCCCATAGCTGTACATTTTTTTGCGTGTGGACTTCCATCATGTCCGAGCACTCAAATGATCCACAAATTCATCATCATCAGTTATATGTACACTGGAGTTTTAATCTTAGTAATACAAGTATATGTAACAACCTAGGTAAATTTATGTTTTTGATGATGGTTTCTATCTTAGGAGGTTTTTAGTTTCACCGATTCATGTGTGTTTCTAAACACGGATGATCGACATAGTTTTTCCCTCTAGTCTCACCTCAAAGCTACAGTGGCTTTTGTCGTCAAGATTTTAATTGAATCTTAGTGTTATTTATCAAGTCTCTGTAAAAGTGATTTGGCAATAATTCTAACTATTTGGTTAAATTATTTTATTACAAGTCACTTAGTGTTCCCCCTCATGGGTTAGAAATGTAATATTTCATGTAAAAAATATTTAGTGCATGGTCTCTCATAATTAGACACCATGACTAAATATTAGAGGGTTGAAAATATTAATAATCCTCTCATGAGTTAATTAACTAAATTTTTTTGCTAAAATAAATTAAAATGCTAAAGCCGGAAATTTAATTAATTTAGGTCCTAGGAAAAATTAAATTCTCCAACATTTAAAATTCGCGGGTTTTAAAGTTTTTATTTTATTGAGGTCCCCAGCCAAGGGAATATTGAAAATTTCAAGATATTTTGAACCCTTGGGCCATAATAGTTAAGTCAAAGTCAACTTTTTGCGGCAATTAACTCAAAATAATCATTTTTGAGTTAATTAAAAGGAAATTAAAAGTGAATTTGAATTTCCTCAAAAAGTAACTTTATTTCAACGGTGATTATTAAAAGATGGGAAACCGTTTCCCATCCTTTACATGGACTTTATTTCTTTCGCAAAATAGTCGACTCCACAAGGCATTGATATCATTTTTCTCAAATCAATTTAAATTGTTAAAATCTTGCACAATCTAAAACAAGTATTGGTTGCTTAGTTGTGTTTCCCAGATTGGTTGGTTCGCAACTAATCTTTCATCTTTCCATTTCCATAGGGTTTATCCCCCTTAGTCTGCTATTGGGAGACAACTCAAACAGAGTGATTGGGGATCAGTGTGACAACCCTCGATCTGAGTCATTGTCGTGGTGCCTAGACATTTTGTGCGACAACATAGCACATATCAGAATTGTGCAATAGTTGGGGGGTAGCAGCAGTGTTGAAATTGGCAACTAGGGCCAAACTCCATGTGGGTCATCTTATTAATAGAAGCTGACATTTTTCATGGATCCCTCTCATTGAGAGGTGTAGAATTGATCTAAAGATCATTTGATTCCGATAAGTATTCATGGAGATACGAATTTATTTGTGTTATGGGACAATTCGTCAAGGTCGGCTAGCAACCAAATAAACCCCACTTGTGCTCAACGTTTTAGTATAAATAGAAGTGGCCTTCAAGTCATTTCAACACACTTGGGATCTCTTCCTCTCTACTTGTCTTTGGGTTTTAGTAGGACGAGAGATCCTAAGCGATAACACTGCCCTAATCCAGAGGGGAGAAGCCAGAATTGCCAGAACAGCGGGGAAAGCTAAAGCAGAGGGTAGAAGCCGGAACAGCCGGAATTGTCGGGAACTGTCGAAACAGCTGGAACTGCCAGAACTGTCGAGAACTGCCGAAACTGCCAGGAATAGCCGGAACTGCCAAAAATTGCTGGAATTGCCAGGAATAGCTGGAACTGTCGAAACAGCCAGGAAAGCTGACGCAAAGAGCAGAAGCCGAAATTGTGGGGAACTGTCGGGAACAACTGGAACTATCGGAACTGTCGAAACAGCTGGAGTATCTGTCTCCAAAGGAGAGCAACATGCAAGGGGCAACTAACAAACATTGGGACAGTTGTATGGTACGTAGCAACAAATACACCAAGTATGCAATGTTACAGTTAGCATGCAACAGCAAGCATGCTAAGGACAACAAACATGTTAGGGACAACAAGCAAGCAAGTTGCAACCAGCACATAAGTCAGTGTGGCAACATGGTGCAACAATGGCGCACAATGTAGTATAGTGATGGGTACAATCATGATTAATGAAGCATGATGAGATGCAACATAGTGATGATGGGTGCAACATGGTGCATCATGGTGAGGTGCAACATGATGACGAAATGCAACACAATGATAGGTGAAGGAGTCACCTTGGAGAATCAGTTGAAGCAGCATGTCTTCAACTGATCTCTTGTATCATCTTCTTAGAGATGATCTATGCTCTTATCTAGATAAGTCAAAGTGTTGACCTCTATTGTAAATGTACTATCTCTCTCTCTCTGTTGAACTATTGAAGAACTCATAAGAAAAATTGATCAAGGGTTTCCCCACATTGGGGTTTGTCCCTGGCTAGCGCCACATCTCGTGTCCTCTTGTCTTGGTTTGTCTTCTGCGATTTATGTTTATGTTCTATCTGCATTTTACTTTATCTACAGAAGATATTGAGCTAACTGTGAAAATTGAAATAAATTGCTCTAAGCATAGAACATACCTAAAATTAACAAACAACCAGACATCAGGAGCGTGACAGGAGATGACGTAGAGACAGGGTGTTGCTACAAGGGGCAGCAACACTATAACACATTCCTTGCTAAGAGGGAGTGTTAGTTTTTGTAGCATTAGATGTGTTCTAGTCACAAAATTTTGTGGAGAGGCTAGAATACACGAGATTTCCAAAACCCAGAAATTGTTTCTGGAAATTCCACCTAGAAATGACTTAATTAGATTATTAGTAACTTTTTAAATATTCCCTAAGTCTAAACTTAAGGAATATGACTAATTAATTAGAATTAATTAAGTTATGGTGCGAATTTTCTAAAAACTCACACGGATCGACTTCAAGTTAATCTTAGCCTCAAATTAAGATCTAATCTTCGTTGTTGAAGTCTCAAAAGAGGATTATAAGAAGAAGTTGATGGGGCTTGGAGAACACACTTGTGTAGTTACTCAGTTGCCTAGGCAGATTGATTTTCTCAATAGCTGAAGTTCAATAGAGGAGATAGAGCCAGGGGGTGAGTTGCAAGAGGGAGAGAGAGACAGTATCAGTGGTGGTCCGGGAAGTGCGGAACAAATTCAGGAAGAGGCAGCATGAGGAGAGACGCAATCCAATAGAGCATTACGCAGAGGGTGACGTAGAGACACTAGTGTATGGGCAGAGGGTCCATCTCGGGGTCAGGGAGTCACTGTGGAGAATGAGAAATTTGTTACTAAATTTCTCTCAGTATTTTTGTTTTGTTTTGTTGTCTGAATTTTTGCACTTGAATTATTGTTGAAAAATTAATAAAGAAACCCTCATTTGTTGCACCAATTTTCGCACATTGGGTTTTTCTGAGGACAATTGTCCAAAAGTAACTATGTCAATATCTTTATGTGTGTACTAGAATTTCTCTAATTTTCCTACATTTATTTTTCTTCCGCAGTATTTGTTTTGTGAAGGTTGCAGTGTATATGTTTCAATATTTGTCATAGGAAACTGCAAATAGTTTGTTTAATTAATTTAACAAATAGACGAAATATTATCAATTGCTGCAGTAGGATTCTGAGTATCAGAATTTTCACATGTCATATGTTTCCCCCTTTTTGAGATAAATGAAATTAGGGCATTTGCCTTGGATAATAAGATATAGTTCTTTTTAAAGATAGAAATCAAGTTCATTTGAGAACTTGGCATGCCTTTGAAAGTACGGGGTTTACTTTCTCTTTTGGTGACTTTTACACTTGACAGAAGTAGATTTTTATGTAACTTTGGTTCTTTGCTAAAGCTTGCCTGAAAAGACCTTGAGCATTTTGTCTTGTAAAATTTGGCTACAACAACCATCTTGACCAAACCAATAACTAACTTGAAGAGTATGCCATTGAAGAATGTGCCTTTGGAGGTCTACCACGAAACAATAACTAGCCCATGCATTACATGTGTCCTTGATAAGTGTGCAAGATAGTTGGATCTTCTTCAACAAGTAATATAATAACCTCCAAGAAGAGTGTTCCTTAGATGTAATGTCCCCATTCACTTGAGCATGGAGACATTTTCCGACTAGCCTAACTTGTCTCCTTTAGGCTAGCACAAGGGGAAATTTCTATGGGGGATAGGAATTGTGCCCAATTTCATTTTATAATATTATTATTAAATAAAAAGGGCCAAAAGTCACTTGGAAAAAATAAGAAAATTCACTTGGTGACTTTATCAATATAAGAATGCTATATAAGATTCTAGAAAGTTTCTAGAAGATAGGAGAAGGTTCAACAAAATTATTAGAAAGGGGAAAGGAGATCATTTATGATTCATTTTGATTTTTGATTCTCTTGATGATAGATTGGAGCTCAAGCAAGTCTAACAAGAGGGTTTCAAGCGAAGCTCTCTAATTGGTTTGGTGGACCTAGAGTACTACCCTAGTTGGTTCTTCAGCTGATTTTGGTGGAACACGAGTGCCACCCTAGTTGGCTAGTGGCGAGATCATTTAGGTCTCCCATTGTGCTTAAATTGCAAGTGAATTAGAGTAGGTCAAATTGCTATTATTTGGAAACTGAGTTATTTTGCAGGTGGTTTTATTGGTGTTAGTTTGAATGTGCTCTAGCCATGAAAATTGGTGGAGAGGCTAAGGCATGTGAGTTTTAAAGAACCCAAAAACTGTTTGGTGAAATTCCACTCAGATTGTATTTTATTAAAATAATTAATTTTTTTAATGGGGTTTCTAAGTCTAAACTTAGGAAAATTAAAATATTAATGGGTATTAATCAAAATATGGGTGAGAATGATCTAGAAGGCGGATCAAGTCATGTTTTAATCTTAGCCATTGATTAGAGATTTAATCTTGGTCGTTGGAGTCTCAATGAGAAAAGTATAAAAAGGAGGCTTGGGGTTCATTTAGACACACATAAAGAGATTGAGGAAATCAATTTTCTGAGGTGAGAAGTTCTCAGGAGAAAAATCGATTGGGGGGATCTTGCAGCAGAGGGGCAAAGAGAATCCGGGAGAAGGAATTTCCGGAGAGTACAAGGCAGAGAGAGGACAGAAGATGTCCAAAGGAGGGTTCACGCTGGCCTATGCAGTGTTGGTGCAGAGGCAGCGCAATCAGTGAGGGGAAGTCGAGTTTCTGCAGAGGAATTTGAAGTTCAATTGCTGGAAGCGGTGTGAGTTTGGGAGGCAGGAAAGTCGATTTCTCAGTCAGCAGAAGATCTAGAGTAGAGAGGCAACATAATACCTAGGAGGGGTGATGCAATTTGACACAGAGGGTGATAGCCTCCAGAGCTAAAGGATCATTCACTGATTCTCTAGTGACAGGGTGAGATCATTTCACTAGTCTTTTGTCCAGTATCTTCTCTGTAAAGGATTTCTAGTTGAGCATCCAAGATTTGTATTCAAAATTTCTCTTGCATAAAAGAAAACCCTCAAAGCTGTTGCACTGGTTCCCCTGCATTGGTTTTTTCTAGGGACTATTTTGTCCAAAAATAATTATGTCTTATCTTGTTCTTTTCTTAGTTTTCTATTTCATGTAATCAAAATATTAAAGTAGTGTAGGTTGCAGAAGTAATTTGTTTCAGTATTTAGAGAATAACTTGATAACGTATATTAAAATCAAGTAGGTAAAGTAGATTCAGATTTGCTGCAGTAGGGGTTCCTTGAGGATTAGAAATTTTCACATGGTATTAGAGCATTGATTTTGAAACAGGAAGAGCAGATCCAACGTTGAGCAGAGATGCCAATAGCTGCACTTGGCAACAAATCGAATCCTTTTGAAGGGATTCCGCAGTCCTTGCTGGGAAGCGTTGAGTAGAGAGGCCAATAGCTGCACTTGGTAGCAATTCGAATCCCTTTGAAGGGATTGCGTAGTCCTTGTCGGGAAGCAGAGATTCCGAGGAAATCTCTCTCTGAGAGAGTCGACAGAGAGGTACGATTTCCAATTCGTGAGTTTGTAGAGGCAGAGGGAGTAACGCAGAGCCTCAACGCAGTGCTTGAAGGGCGTAATTTCTGCCAGGACAGAAATCCGTCGGAAAACAACGAAGACTCGGGGAAGGGGAATTTTCTCCTCAGAGAACTTTTTGCCAAAAAGTTCAAATTTCTCACTTGTTGGGCAACAAAGCAGTGACTAAAGGAGTCAGTTCGATAGTTGTGTGAGACGACATCGCATGGGCTCAGAGATCAGGACAGGTTGGAAGGTGCTTCTAACTATGTCATATGGAAGACTAGAATCTTAGTTGTTCTAGAAGAATACAATCTCGAAGCCTACGTAAAGAGCGTTGCAGTTGTCCCCGCTGAGAACGATCAAAAGAAGTACAAGGTTGAGCAAGGGAAGGCGAAGAGTTTCATACTCGATGGAGTTTGAGATCATGTGGTCTCACACTTGTAGGGCAAGGATACAACCCAAGAGATGTGGGAAGCTTTATCTTCTTTGTATGAAGGCTCTTCTAAACAGTGGAGGATGTACCTAGAACAGAGGTTGTAGCGAACATTGATGTAGAAGGGAGAAGGGGTTAACTCCTATCTTCAACGTCTTCAGGACACCAAAGACCAGCTTGTTGCAGTGGGGTCTACTCCTCAGTCTACCGCGATGTAAGGACGACCTTGAATGGAATCTCAGATAAATGGAAAGTCTTTGTCCAAAGTATATTGGGCAGGCAAAGACTACTTCATGGGAGGAGATGTGGGCAGCCCTTCAACAGGAGGAATTAAGGAGGGATTTGGTTAAGGTCAAACCTAATGGTAGCAGTGGGAGTGGCACGAAGACCAAGGAGGAGGAGAAGAACATAGCTCTGACATCAAAGGGATAGTAGGAGCAAAAGCGGAAGGAGGACATTTCGAAGGTGAAATGTTTCAGATGTGGGGAGATGGGCCACTTTGCATCCCAATGTCCTTTGAAGCAAAAAGATAAAGATGAGAAGCATGACCCTAAGGCTACTCCAACAAAGATAGATGAAGATGAATTTGCCATCTCCAGGAGGGAAATGGGGTGATATTGAGTTATAGTTGGGAGGACTACATGCGAGTAGGATCCTTGAGGAGTCCACCTCTTGGATCAATTCCTTGCTATGGGAGCCCAAGATTTAGTAGTAGCGAGATGGACTTAGTGTCAGATGATGCAGTGGATTGTTTGGAGGATAGATGCAGTAGCCCGAGCCCAACAGATGATCAACATAGAGCAAGGTTGGCAGCAGTGCAAATGGAACAATGCAGAAGTCAGCAGCAACTTAAAAGATTTAGAGGGTCAGAGACTAGTAACAATCAAATTCCAACATACATGGTATTATTTTGAACACAGTTAAGTTAAGTGATTTTGAATGTTTTTCAATTGCTTCTCTCAACAACTAAGTTGCAGTACAAATGCAGTGTAGCAGATGCAGCATTTAAGAGGGAGTTGTAGTACAAATGCAGTAGTGTGATGGGTAGTAGTACAATTGCAACAACAACACAGTGTTGTGGCAACAACAATGTAGAAAAGAGGTGCTTCAGAAGTAGAGCAATGTGTAGTTGGACATTGTTGCTAGAGCACTTTCCTCGCTAAGATGGGGTGTTAGTTTTTGGTAGTATCGAATGTGCTCTAGCCATGAAAATTGATAGAGACGCTAAGGCACATGATTTCTAAAGAAACCAAAAACCGTTGGTGAAATTCCACTCGGATTGTATTTTATTAAAATAATTAATATTTTTAATGGGGTTCCTAAGTCTAAACTTAGGAAAATTAAAATATTAATGGGTATTAATCAAAATATGGGTGAGAATGATCTAGAAGGCGGATCAAGTCGTGTTTTAATTTAACTGTTGATTAGAGACTTAATCTCGGTCATTGAAGTCTCAACGAGAAAAGTATAAGGAAGAGGCTTGGGGTTCATTTAGACACACATAGAGAGATTGAGGAAATCGATTTTCTGAGGTGAGAAGTTCTCAAGAGGAAAATTGATTGGGGAGATCTTGCAACGGAGGGGCAGTGAGAATCCGGGAAAAGGAATTTCTAGAGAGTCAAGGCAGAGAGAGGACAAAATACATCCAAAGGAGGGCTGACTCTGGCCTACGCAGTGCTAATGCAAAGGCAATGCAGTCAGTGAGGGGAAGTTGAGTTTTTGCAGAGGTAATTCGAAGTTTAGTTGTCGGAAGCCAGGGTGTGAGTTTGGGAGGCAAGAAAGTTGATTTCTCAGCCATCAGAAGATTCAGAGCAGAGAGGCAACGTAATACCCAGGAGGGGTGATGCAGATTGACACAAAGGCCACGCAGAGGGTGATGCAGTTTAATGCAAAGGCCACGCAAAGGGTGACGCAGAGCCTTCAACGCTGAAGGATCAGTCACTAATTCTCCAGTGATAGGGTGAGATCATTTCACCAGTGTTTTGTCTAGTATTTTCTTTGTAAAGGATTGTAGTTGAGCATCCTATATTTGTATTCAAAATTTTCTCCTGCATAATAGAAAACCCTCGGAGCTACTGCATCGATTTTCCCGTATTGAGTTTTTTCGGGGACTATTTTGTCCAAAAATAATTGTGTCCTATGTATCTTGTTCTTTGCTCAATTCTTTGTTTCATGTAATCAAAATATTAAAGTAGTGTAGGCTGCAGAGGCAATTTGCTTCAGTATTAAGAGAATAACTTGATAATGTATATTAAAATCAAGTAGGTGAAGTAGATTCGGATTTGCTGTAGTAGGGGTTCCTTGAGGATCAGGAATTTTCACAATTGGGCCTAATTGCTTTACTCAAGGAGGCTGAATTTATCTAAGCAAGCAAGAGGGTTGAATTATCTCAAGTAGAAGGGACAATTTTTGGGTGTTGAAGGAGGCCAAATTGCACTTCTCTTGGAGCCCAAAATCCTTTGTGGTTGCTGAGTTTGCACTACGAGAAAAATTGAGTTGCCAATTTTATAAGGAGGCCAAGTTCATTTCTAAGAGGTTGAATTGTTCAATATTGTTGGAGGCCGAGTTGCATCAGATTTGGAGGTCAAGTGGCTTATTCCTTGGAGGTTGGGCTGCTCAATTTCTTGGAGGGTTGCATTCATTTCTTCAGGAGGCCGAGTACATTATTTGGGTCATGTTTGTCATCATTTTGGAGGTCGAGTTGTATTGCATGAGGTCATCGTGTTGAAAGGCCGAATTGTTTCTAATTTGCTAGGTAGAATTTTTGTCGGCCAAATCCATTTCCAGTGGGGCGGGATAACTATTCTTGAAGGTTGAGTTGGTCTATCTAGTTGTCGGAGCCGTTACACAGGTTTAGAAATTGTTATTCGCATTGTAATCCCTCCTATCAAGCTAATAGAATTCTTGGTTTGCCCCTCATATTTTTGTTGTACATGTTTATTACTTTGTCCACAAAGTATTTGACAACATGATTGTTCATTAAGTGTTTGACGAAAGGCTTCAAATATTTTTTTTAATTTTTGCTTTGGCTATAATAGCGTATTTTAGCGACAAAATATTACACTAGAGAAGAGTGCCAAGATGGTTTGATCCAACAAACCATGAGTCAAAACCATCATCTGATTGTAAAACCATGTGCACAAGAGGAGGGTGACTTAGAGAAGTATGCAAAGTCCCAAGAAGGTGGAACACTTCACATGCATGGTAGGTCAAAGGTAGTGGGACCTTTAACAATTTGTTAAAAATAATGTGCAATAATCCCATTAAGTTTGACAAAATCAATTCCTTCAAATATTAATTAAATATAATCCAAGGTGGTTAAAAGCTCCTCAAGACCTATGCAAGTGGATAGATCCAATAAATATAAACTTTTTTCACTCCATCCTATTATGTTTGACAAAATCAACCTAATGAATTTCAAGTCCAAGGGGATGGCCCTTCTACTCGAGCAAATAATATGACTTGCCTCAACATGTGTGCATCAACGTGAGAGCTTCCTCCAATGTGAAATCATCCTGTTAAGTTTGACAAAATTAACTCCTCCAATCATATCACTAAAATGTTTCGAACTATGTGAAAAGGGATAGTTGTGACAAGGGTTTCAAAAGATAACAATATCAATAATTTGAACTTTAAAGGTTCTAACCATAGTAAAAACACTTTAATCTAACCATCCAATGAAGGAGCAATTATTAACACTTGGGACTTAGGGAGACCCGAAGTTGATGGGTTCCTACTCCATGAAGTGCACAAAGTGTGTTGATCCAAAACAAATCAAACATGCCAACACTACGAAAGAGTGAGGGCACACTACATAAAGAGTTTTAACTATCAAGCACATGCTAACTCATCGATTAGGCCATCATTAGCACACTAGAACATCTCATTCGATGCCTACTAACAATTATCATAGCTCCAAATTCAACCAAAAAAAAGCATGATCTCCAAGCAAAAATTTAAGGTATGTAACCCCAACACATTGAAAACTCCATAATTGAAGTTGTTTTCCATACATATCCACAACTTGTTGAAGGTCTTTAACCAAAGAATAGTAAGTTGGCTTTAATAAATCTGCTACAGAATGAATATATCAATTTTCGCAGAGATCGATATCAATGAGTGCACCCATTCCAACTTCAACTTTGATAAGGTAATTGAAAAGCCCCTCAATAGGTCATATATTTTTGGGGAGTAACGGTTTGCACCTGACTATTTGAAAGTCACTCACTTTTAGTGTTTTCCCCTTCCCCTCACCCCCTAAATCATAGCCTTACTAGAACATTTCTTCATGGAATCAACCCATTAAAAGTGAAGAACCTTACTGGAAATGATATGCCATGAATCCTCCTGAAAGAGATGAGTGCCTTAGGAAGTCAATTTGAATAATTGGTAGAAGTTATTTGATCGGTCAGAGTGTTTGTCCCTAGTTCCTTTTCATAAAGCGTGAATCAATATCCAATTAGGAAATTTCAATATTTATTTCATATAAATTTGCACTGTAGGTGTGCTTCTCTCTAGGTTGGAAAAAAGTGATTGATTTTATCAATATATTGACTAAAAATTGAACCATGAAATAGCTAACATAGGTGTTGATTTCTTTCGTGTAATACCAATTATCAAAGCTTCATTGGCCGATGTTGCTAGATCTTTATGTGTTAGAACTTGTGATTCTAGATCCAAAGTCATAGTGATTGGGATCATTAACTACTTCATATAAATACATTGACATCCTACTAGAATAAAATTTGTAACTAACATTGTTATCCTCTCCTTGAGTGAGCAAATATTTACCTTTGTGGATGTAAATACTTCTTGATTTGGATTGATGTGAGAGTACAACTACATTTCCATAAGGAAGATCTAGGATAGCTCAATTGGTAGAGTAGAGGATTGAAAAATCCTCGTTCCACCATTTGAAATATGGTTCCTAGAAAAATGTCAATATCCATGTATCCATAGCCATCCATGTATTTTATCTAGATCTATTCTACTAAGAAAATTGGGAGTTCCTATCATTATGCATGACTTTATGACGAGGTTTTACTGTAAATACTTCTTTGGCTCATTATTTGTAAGACAACGATCCACTGCTTCACATTCAGTCGGATGCATGCAGTTATTGACAGAAAGAAATCATGGTATGCACTTTCGTGTGCTAGCTAAAGTATTGCATATCTCTGTTGAAGATCATATTCATGTTGGTATTGTAGTAGGTGACTTGAAGGGAAATGAGATGTCACTTTAGGGTTTTTTTATTTATTACTTGATCATTTTATCAAAAAATACCAAATTTGTGGTATGTACTCCACTCAAGATTGGGTATCTATGCTAGTTGTTATGCATATAGCTTCTAGATGTGTTCACATTTGGCATATGCTTTCTCTAACCAAGATCTGTGGGGATGATTCTATACTATAGTTTGGTGGGGGAATTTTGGAACAGCCTTAGGGGAAATGCACCTACTGCAGTAACTAAGTGGGTTGCTTTAGAAGCTTGTGTACAAGCTCATAATGAAGAACACGATCTCCCTTGTGAAGGTAATGAAGTGACTAGTGAAGCTAATAAATGGAGTCTTGAACTAGTTATTGCTTGTGAAGGAGATCAAATTTTAATTTGAAGTGATTGATCACTTGTAATCTATGTTGTCAGAAACGTCGATCCTCATTTCAGATACAGAAACCTGAACAATCCGGCCTGGAAATAACATGGATCCGTATCAGTCCCGTTTCATGTTTTTGGAAACGCAATTTTATTTTTGGAAACGGATCCTTGGAGTTTCTTTTTATTTTTTTAAAACGTTTTTGAAAATCTGGATCCGTATCACGATTCCCGGATCCGTATCACAGAAATCGTGACGTGGATCCAGAAATATCACGCTTTTCCGGAAACAAGTTGCCTTTTGAAACCCTTCGAGCCGGAAACAGTAGGTAAGTTGACGCCGGGAACAAGCAAATCACTGTGGAAAAAGCGTTTAAACCTAACCCGCAAATCGTCGTGGACAAAAGTTAAAACCTAGCTCGCCGCATAGTGACATTTTCATTTTCCATTGGAGTCGCCGCGTAAAATGTTGGAGCCCGCTACCCGCTGGACTGGAAGTTGGAACCCGCTACCTGCTAGACAGTGGAGCGATGACTCACGAGACAGTAGAGTCAGACAGTCGAGCGACTAGAAGTTGGACTGGAAATTATAGTGTGACTCTGGTGAGGGATGTTAACATATGCATGTATGGTGTGAAAGTGATATTGTGCTTCAAATATGCTTGTCCATTTGATTGGTTTAATAATGGTAATGGCTTTACAAAGATGAACCATGTGGGCTTGCATGTCATGGTGTTTGTCACACAGTTGCATTGATCTACTTTCACCCTAAAATGTTAGTATTCTGTTTGATCTTTGATAATTTCGGGTATGCATTTGCCTACAGAAAATAGTTCCAAACAAATTAGAGGATATATATGTTTTTTGGTTTGCATATTTTTTCTAGAACCTATTCTTTCCTCTTGACTTTCAAGCCTTTGAAAATTGTGTTTAATTGTATGAATATCTTATATATTGATGAACCTAACTTGCATTGGAATGCATATAGGAACATATATAGATATAAAGCACAATGGATATGGTGACTCTCCATAAAACTCAGACATCATATGTAATGAAAGGACAAGCATAGCAAATAGAGCATCAGTTATCTATTCTATAGGAACGTATATTTGTATCAGGCACAATTCCGAGAGTATTTTGGTTCAGTTAAACTGACAATGCAAAGCCTGTTTTTTTAATTGGATATTGTTATTATTTGTTCTTTCTAATGTGCAGTTGTTTTCCTGTTGTGCAGTTTATGATGTGACGATTGGTTACAAGTATCGATGGCCTCTGTTCATGGATAATGTCTTTGGAGTTGATCCCGCCGAAGTACATCTTCATATTCGTCGTGTACCACTGAATGAGATTCCTCCCAGTGAAGATGGAGGTGCCGCTTGGCTTATTGAAGCTTTTCGTCGTAAGGACGAGCTGCTTTCTACTTTCTCTAAAGAAGGTTGCTTCCCTGGGGCTGGCAACGAAGAGGAACTTCCTACCTTCAAGTGTTTTTTCAACTTAGCTGTGATGATTATTGCCACGGGCTTCTTCTCCACTATCATTATTATTTCTTCCATGTGGCTAAAAATATATCTTGTGTTAAGCTGTGTGTATTTTGCCACTGCAACCTACCTCAATTGCAGGCCAACACCTATACTAGGGTGTCTAAAGGGATGGATGTTACATAGTAGTAGCTTCATATCATCAAGTCAACAAGATTTGTGACTTGCTCATACCTTTTATGCACACCATAGGAAATACTTATCATTAATTTTTTTTGATTGCCTGTTGTGTAAACGTGCCTTCTTTGGCTTCTGATTAGAAGGATCCAGTTCAGTATTCTGGATTATTATCATGGCTAATGGTTGTATCATAGACACAGCTCATACATGGACCTGTTTTTTTCACCCTTGCATGTGATGAATAATATTAATCTTGAATTTTCTGAATCCACGTTGTCCTACAACTCAAGCGAGTTTGCAATGCTCTGCAACCCCATTATAGGAGATAACTCTATTGGTTTTCATATAAACTTAAGTTTTATTAGAGACTAACCAATTCCTTCTCTTACCTATTTACGTTGTCCAGTTAGCACCATTTGAGTAAATTATGAATTATCTGCATAAAGTGGGTTTTTTCTGTTCTAAATAATGTACAATTGTAGGAAAACTTTGTTTTGGTTGTAAATAATGTATAATTATATGAAAAGTTCATAGTGAAGCTAAAATGACGATGGTGAGAAAACGGGTGATTATTATAACAAATTTGGAACTCTTACATAATTTCCTCTTATTCATTAGATATAAGATTTATTTTATCCCCTGATCTATTAATCATTGAAAAAGAGGCGTAAACCTTAAGGTGTACTTTTTGGATTTCTCGCTATATATCTCATCAACACTAAGCTGTGGTGGATTAGTCTACACCGACAGTTTCACTAGGGAGGCTACTCTCAAATGGTGGATTAGTCTACACCGACAGTTTCACTAGGGAGGCTATTCTCAAATGTGGGAAGCATCCCTTGGTGTATTTTTGGATTTCTCGCTATATATCTCATCAACACTAAGCTGTGGTGGATTAGGCTACACCGACAGTTTCACTAGGGAGGCTACTCTCAAATGTGGGAAGCATCCCTTGAATTTCCCATGATAGTCTTATCTAAAATGTGTGAGTGCACTTGACTTCTCTTGATGCAATAAACAGTCTTGGCAATGCTTTTTGGCTACATTTAATATCCTTTGATATTTTTTAGTGTTATTTTTTTTCTAAACTTGAATTTTTTTAAGTATTGGTTTGTGCCAACTTTGAAGCAGATAACATACGGAAGACTGCATAGAGTTCCTCATGAGAAATGTTATTTGATTGATACTATTTTATATCTTGGGATAATGCATGATTTGTTGGTATCTTTAGTCTTACATACAAAAGAAAAATATAAAAGAATAAGAGTAAATTTTTCTGATTGAGCCCAGAAACTCATTCTACAATCTAGTATGAGGGACATGTGTAAGTATGTCAAAAAAATAATAAAAATAATTTTGCTCATGTTGGCCAAACAAAAAAAGAAAAAAATTAAATAACTATATAAATAAACAATTAAAAAACTATTAACACAACAATTAACTCAATTGTTGATATTCCACTTTCACTCTTCAAATAATAAATACAATATTTGGGTGTCCATCTTAACTAATATAATTTTATATAACTTTACAGAGATAAAATAATTAAAAATATATATATTTCTCTTATAAATATCTCAATATAGAACTTAAATAAAGTGTGAATATTTATATTAACTAATATATTTCAGTATGGTTTCTTTCTCTCTACAAAAAGTGTGTGTTTATATATATGTGTGTTTGTGTTAATGTTAACCTTAGTTGGAAAGGGAAAATGTTAAAAGAAAATATTTTAATGTCGTATAGAATAAAATAATGAAATATCCAATGCGAGTTATGAATAAAATATTTTAATATGAATTAATATAAAATGGCCCAATACACATTATGTAATCTCTATAAGATTCAAAAATGCAATTTGAACAATAAAAAATTACACAATGTTTTTTGCACTCCAAAATAAGTTTGCAACTAAAGAAATTTGATCCCTCGGCTCATGTTAGATTCATGCTTTACATGGATGTATGTTGATAGTTATACAACACTTTGAAAATTATATTCCCACACTACAAGTGCTTAAAACATAGACACTTAATGTCGAAAAACAAACCTATAGACTTGTTTTGCGGCCAAAAACAAAAATGCCATATAAGAAGTTAACCCTATTGTTTTACAACCAAAAACAAAAATGTGATATAAACCTTATTGTTTTGCAGTCAAAAACAAAAATGCCATATAAAAAGTTAACCCTATACACATCGTCCATAAGATACACAAGGAGCTCTGCCTTTTTTCCATTGATATATCATAGAGAGACTTATTTTCCTTAAGGTTTAGCCTTGGATCCTGAGGTGTAGGAAAGAATAAAATAAAACTCTTTGGTCTTCTATTTACTTCCTCAAGATACCATGGTGGTTAGGTTATTATTACTTACCAATTTCCTTGTCTTTAGTCGGCTAGAAGGGAGGGGGTGGTTAGAAGGGAGGGGCATTTAGAGAAGTCTTACCTTCTTTTTGGCTTTTTATTTATTCTCTCCATGTATTATGCTTAGCTTATCTCTTTAGTGTGCATTCATGGCTCAACAAATCTAGATAACTAGGTTTTGGGAAGTTTCAAATTTCACATAATATAATTTGATATTTTTAGTTCTAATTATTGACGAAAAGACAAGGAACAAGTGTTTAGTACCTGCAGACTAGTTTAAATATAACCTAAGATTTGGCATATAAGTGCATGTAAAAATTGGAAACCAAAACTAGAAGAAAAAAGGTAAAATTGGAAAGCAAGAAATCAAGAAAAAAGAGGCTATCATTAATTATACAGAGTCAAAATGTACACTAATGTTTTATATTTTTTTAATATTAAAAATAAATATTTTGGAAATATTAATTTTATAACTTTAAAAGGCACCCTTCATAAGTTATTGTCAATAAAAAAAATAGTCATATTTGATAACCAAAATAAGCCATGAAAAGTAATTAATGTTATTATTAGTATATCTAATTTTCACTCTCAGCAATAACTATCTCCAATTATATATTCTAAATATATTGTAAAACTATAAACACAAAATGAAATAAATAAACAATAATCATTATCAATCATCCAAATAATAATTATTTCTAAATTCAAAACCCTTTTTTTATTTTAGTTTATTATTTAATTTTAATTGGATTTCAATTTACATTTTTATTTCATTTTTTATTTATTTAGAACAACCTAATAAAAATTGTGTTTAAGTTAGCTTATAAGACGGAGCGACGGTGGACGGGGCGGCCACATGGCCCTCTACAACCTTTCCAATGCCGACCTGAATGGCATTCATGGCACCTCACAGGAGCCATTTAATGCCTGCACTAGTCGAGGTAGGGCCATTACCCACTTAACCATGGAGTCGGAGATGGAGCCGGAGAACTTTCCTGTTAATCTGCCCCTGATTCATTGTCTTTGCCCTCCGCAGGCGGGAGAGCTGAATGAACGCACCAGCACTGGCCGCAAATGTTGGCTTGTGAGCTACATTGATTTGGGTAATGGCTTCCACCATTCCCACACCAACCTCTGCAATTTGGCTCGCGACTTCCAACCCTTTGTAACTTCTGCGCATAGCTCTTTTGTCAATTCCTCTTCTGCTCCGGCTGACTTTCTCCTTGCTCCCATATCCACCATGGTCCGCCATCATATGTGCAGCCAACGTGGTGGCATGCGAGGCGGAAGTTCTCGTTCCCCTGCGCTGCATAGCCATGACTTTGCTTCCCCTGCCTCCTCTGCCGAAAATCGCCACCAGCACAGTTTCGCAAGCCAGTGTCCAGATACTAGAGGTGGCAGAGGCAGAGCCGGCCTCCACAGCTCAAGACGTGAAGCTGCAGCGGTTCGCACTGCAACCTTTCCCTTGCCTCCACATCTAGCTCCTCACACCACGCAGTTTTAGTTTCGCAGCTCTTTGAACCGCCTGGTTATTATAGCTACTGTCTCAATTTCCATTACAGAAGAGACCGAGCAGCATGTTCCCTTGGATTTTTCTACAGAGGAGGCAAACAGAGTTGGCCCGAGCAGTAGGAATAGGGGCAACAATGATGAGTAGGAAGCTGATGAAGGTCGGAACAAAAGGCACGACAAAGCCATTACTAGCAGTCAGCTTGTTGAGACAGGCGTTCACAATGACACGCAAGCCTCGGAGAGACGTCTGGATGACACGTTAGGCCCGCATGTTGAGGTCTGCAGCATGGAGGAAGGCCATCAGGCGCTGGGACGTGGCGAGTCAGACAACCCGGATGACTGGGTGTGTCCAATTGTGGAGGAGCCCGTTCCGGAAGACTAAGCGTCGTGTGTCGTGCTTGCCAGGTGGCTTTTCTTTCTTGCTCTTGGTTTAGTTTTTGTCCAGTCTTATGTGTCCTTGGGATAAACTGTTGGTCTGTTGGTTTAGTCAAGATAACCTGTTGGTCTTGGTAATGATCTGTTTAAATTTGCCACCCTTGTGTGGGTTAATTTTTGGATATATTGGGTTAATTTTTGGATATATTTTGGACATATCTTTGAACTAGTTTCCGCTCTATTGGGGCAGTCACGACAACTAATCATGGATGCGTGTTGATTAAGGCCGGGTTCCTTTGTGGCCAAGAATCACTGTAATTACTTTTTTTGTATCATATTAATAAATTAACTTTACTTTTAAAAAATTGTGTTTAAGTTAATTGCTAATTATTTTTAATATAAATTAATATATAAATATAAATTAATAAACAAGTTATAATAAATTTTATTATTTTAGAGAAATAAAATAATAATCATTAATTTTATTCATTACCTATTAATAATAATTAATTTCTAAATAACACTTCAAGTCGGTAACTAGATTGCAATATATTATTGTTGCAAAATCACTTTTAATTCTATAGTAAGAATGCCCACAAATGCCACTTAAGTAGTGTAAATGGTTCCACAAATCTACGTAGGTTCGCTTGTCCATCATTATGACTAATAACATATAAATACTTGAATAACCTTTGAGAAACTAGAACCATCATCTGATCTAATATCTGATGTGAAGATCAACGTTTGAGAAAGTAGAACCATCATTTGATTTAATATATGATGAGAAGATCTTTATACCAATGTGAAAACGTGTGGAGAGGCATGATTTTTAAACCAGATTTAATGGTACATAATTAACATTGAACTGTTCATGTGGATGGTGAAGTTCAATAATTACACAATAAGAGGGTGAACCAATGAAATTTGAAATAAATAAATTAAAGTATTTTTAAAAAATAACAAAATTTAATTTCTATTGTTAAACTTTGAACTAGTCTCCAAATTTTTTTAGTCAAACAAACTAATATGCAATCAAACTAAACACTGAATACAATATATGCAAGTATAATTATATGACAATCATAAGTTGGATATCAATAGACTGTGCTAGCATAGTGGGACCTAAATTCTTGAAGACTAGTTTATAAGCTTTATCAAGTTGAGGATGAATAAATGTTCATCTAATGTTTTTCATGCACACTAGCTCATTTTGTAAATAAATAAAGCAATGAGATTGTACCATTTATTTTATTTTAAAAAGGTTGAAATTGAAAGATACAAAAAGGAATGCCCGCCATATAGTTGTGATTCAAAGGGCCATTGAACTTTCTTTGGGATGACTACTTTCAAGACCTATACAAAACTAGACATAAAGTCCAAAATGAAATTGTGCTAAAAGTGCTAACATAAGGAAAACTAGTACAAACTTCATGAACTAAACTAAACATGACACATTTGTGAGGAATTCGGGGATGGTTAATGACTTCCGGTGTTGTATTTCCTTTGTTGATGTTATCCTTGGTACCAAGTGGCTAGTGGGAGTTCTTTTGCAGCTCTCCAATTTGAGTAGTGGAAGCCAATTGCCGCTGAGTCCATCTGGACAGCTTGAGGATGATGCTAAAGGCAATTCATTGTTTTGCCCTACTATAGCTATGCCTTGATGTTGACTTAACTTCGGAATTACAAACTCCAATGCATCTAACTACGTCTTCTGCCACAACAACCTTCCCATTATGATTTTAACCTTAAGATTGAAGTTATGTTCCTACTTGCTCAAATTGTCAAGATGAGACCAAAAAGAGGTTGCTAATTCATTGAGGGCATTGTTGTGTCAATATAGAGAAAGATAAGTTTCACAAAGCTCGTAGTAATACGTCATCTAAGAACCTAGAATTAAAGTTCATGAATTATACGTTCAAAATGCAAGGTTACAAGTCTTATGCCAAATTCACTCTCACAAGGACCATCACCCAAACAATACCCAACAATTGTTTCTAATATTGAAATATCCAAGGTGAAATAATAAGCTAAAGAGAAAAAGTCCCCCTAGGGCAGCTCCATTTGTGAAGGTTGTGAAAATGAAGTATTATGTACCATGATTCTAGGTTCAAATCCACTGAGTTTACCCATGGGTCGTATGGTGGGGGTGGTGGGGTTCACCTAGGGGTTATAGTGGTAGTGGTCAGAATTAACGAGGAGTTCTTGTTTTGATAGACCAAAATTCATCTAAGACATGTCCCAGAGGTCCAACAAAATCCAAAAGGTGGTGGAACTCGCAACGAAGAGTAAATGAGACATTATCCCATCACAACACTTGATAATCAATCATCAGAGGAAATTGAGATTAAGTGGGGGGTGCAATAGGAGCATGTGAGTCTTATCCACCTAGTTCTTGCCACATGAGAGATGTATGTCATGTGTCATGCCAACTGTAGAGATAGCTTGTGATTGTGCAATGTAGATTAGGATGCTTGTCAAAATTCAAATTGGTTTTTCTTTTGTTATTGTTTCTGAACTTGATGGAAGTGGTCAATGATTTTTATTATACATTCACATAGAAGAGTTATGAATCATCTCACGAGCAAGATTCAGTTGTGTTGGTGATTTTTTGTATTGTCATGTTGTCTATAAATGTTTTCGTGTTGTCATAATATAATTGTATATTTGTGTTCTTTTCTACCATCCAAAAATTCTTTCAAAATGTATTTGATGTGGATTCTCACTATTTCTTTTTCTATAACGTGATTGTAGATATAAAACTTTTTCTAATATTCAAAGATTCTTTCAAAATGTATGGTTGATGTGGATTCTTCTTTTCTTCCATGATATGATCAAGATAATTATATATTTTTCAAAGATTCTTTCAAAATGTATGCTTGACATGGATTCTTCTTTTCTTCCATGCTTGATCATAAGATATTGCCTATTTTTCCTATGTTATTAAGAAATCTTGGGACTCAATTTATTATTCCATTTCATGCATGTTTTTCCAAATGTAACTGTAAAATTTAATGACTATCTAAAACCATCTATAATGTTTTATTTTATTTTCTTCTTCTCATAGATTTTATGCCTAGTTATAAATGGTATAATTAATAGCTTCTTTGAAATAAAATGTTTGTGGGTGTAACTATGTGTACAAATATATACATGTACATTCATCTTCTTTTCGATTTTGATAATATTTTTCATTCAAACTTATTTCTAGATCCCTATTTATTGTTTTGTTGAAGGTATATCCTTCCACATGTGGGTCTCCCTCTCTCAAACAAATAGATAGATAGATTCATTTAAGAAACCTAACTTCTTTAGACCATATCTCCAAAATTATAACGAATCAAGCTCTGAAATTTGAAATACAAGTACATGAAGATCTTCTATTTGTATCCTCCAAGTTCCACATTCATAAACATATAGAAGAAAAGTTTTGCATTTTTACTTCCATCTTTAGACTCCAAGAATCACCCCAAAATTTATTCCTCACCTCCTCTTATGAAAATGGCCAAGAGTCTGATCACAAAAATGGAAACCCTCCAAAATCTTGTAGTGAAACGCTCAAACGACAACAATATTGATAAATTTCAATGGCCAAACACTAGATCAGACTAGCTCTGTGCAATGGTTGAGCAGCCAGAAGATCGAATAACTATGATACCAATGTTACGAACAAAGTTCGTATACTTAGAAGAATGCTCTGATACCAATGTAATGAACAAAGTTCATTATAATAGGTTAAACATTCCAGAAGACTTGGAATATTTAGATCTCTATTGAAAATACAAGAATATATAATAAACATATATGAGTGAGAATGATTTACAAATGAGAATGAGGGCTTGCTTATATACCCTAAGCAAGTACCTCTTCACCAATGGTTATGTCCTTAGGGACATACCTCTTCATTACTAATTGCTAGTTATATAATTATTATTTAGTATTGTTTACATTATATATATATTATTCATAACAGATAGTAACCCTTAGTCAATTCCACAATAATGCTAGAGAACTCCCTTTATCTAGAATTATCTTTCTCCTTGCAAATTCTCCTCGTTTGACATCAATGGAAAAGGGATGTTTCCCTTGAACTTGTGTTTTTCCTTAGCCGTAACTCTTCCTCTGTCTGCAACTTTTCTTAGTGCCTATAACTCTTCCTCTATTTACAACTTTTCTTAGTGACTGCAACTTTTCCTCTATCTTCAACTTCTCTTAATAATTGCAACCACTCCCTCTCTCTATTATCTCTCCTCATGTTTTCATATTATCCCCCTTTATGAATGGAAAATGGTTATTTTACTTCTGGGTTTCAATTTCTCCCTTCGAGATCCTAATAGCAAAACAATTACTTTGTTTGATTGCTCACTTCTCCTTTGTTTGCAACTAGGGTCCCCCTTGTTGAGAAATCTATAGGGTTGCAATTAGGATCATTTCTCTTAAACGTGATCATCGCTTGTGATGTATTTTTACTTTTTTCTTGATTATTAGTTTCTTCTCTTACTATTATGTTGTTCTTATCATAAAAAAACTACCAAAACAAGAATATCAACAATACACAAGAACACATGATGTAGGTTGCAAGGCAGGGCCATAACCTCTCCACTTGAGAGGAAAACTCACAAAATCTCCTCTTCTTATAGATTCTTCAAATGACGAATTCCAAGACTTTTGGACCAAGACCAATACCCTTTCAACGCCAAGCTAGACCTTCTTGATGATGTGCTTATTCATCTAATACAAACCCAATTAAACTCTTCCAACTGCACAATTTTAGCCCCCAACTACAGAATTTCAGCCTCCACTGTAGGTCTAAAATTTTAGGCCCTTGAAACAATTGTTGGTTCCACACATGTTAGCAATTTTAGGGCTTCCTTTGACCTTCGCTTGAGTTGCTTCTCCTTCTAGGGCTTGTAGGTGACCTAAGAGTCCTTTCTTCAACCTTCTTCCTGCAAATTTCACAAATTTGACCTTGTAGCTGCAAAGCCTTAGCCTTATATTCGCATATTAGAGAGAGAAAGAGAGAAATAACCCCATTACTTCATCCTTCATCCTTTGCCCTTCTATACTTCTTCGCTTACCTTTCTTCTGCCTCTTCTTTGCTTAGATGATGAGGAGTGAGTAAGTGTCCATAGGAGGTCGAGTTCCCTCCTATATATAGGCTTCCAAGGAGGATGACATGTCCTAATGAGGTTGAATTCTTAGCTGCTAGGTTGACTTGGTCTTGGAGGGTATTTTGACACTTTTAAATACAAAAATAAGTCTTTTGACATGTTATAATGTGCGCAATGGAGTCTTCTACATATGACAATGACTCTATTGACTTCTTAACACTAACACAAACCTCAGAAGCACTCAATGGGTACTTTACTTCTAAATAAAATGACCTTGAGCATGAAACCCCAGCTACAAAAATAACAATAATAATTTTTCTTTCTTTTTGCAATATAGAAGAATCAAGAGTACATTTCACATTTATAAAGACCAAACCTAGTTACACATTTCAACACTCCCTCTTAAATAGTGAGGTATTCATAATTGTACATGGACATTTTCAAACTGAAGAGATCTCACAAGAAGAGTCAGATCGGTAAGCCATCTTATAAGCTATCATTTCAACTTATTTATTTGCATCTCATCATACCAACCAACATTGTCATATAGCAAGGCCTTGACTAACAACTCTATCTCTCCACAAGATCAGAGCATAATGTTGGTGAGACCAATGACTGATAAACACCATCATCATTGTCTCACCAGGCACATACTCCACCTAAGAGATCAAAGGGTATGTCCTTTCTTGTCTTGGAATAAGACATCCTCATGGAATTTCCTCTTCAACTACTCTTACTTATTGGATGCCCTACCTCATCTTCAAAGAGTATTGGAAATTAGATGCTTGCCCAATCCTCCATTCTTTCTTCACGAAGTGAAGACAAGAACAATGTGTCTGTCTCTACCTCTCAACTAGGGAGGATATATCAACCAATCCAATCTTGTCTCTCAAATACATAAGCTTCTTAATAGGAAGATATTTTGTCAAAATGTCAGTGACCTACTCATCGATGGAGATATATTGTTGTTGCAATGCTCCATCTTGCACCAGCTTTCATATGTAATGATACTTGTTATTTATGTGTTTTGTCTTTCCATAGAAAAATGGGTCTTCAAACAACTTTATGCAGCCAGTGTTATCACAATGTATAACCGTAGGGTCTATTAGTCCTTCAAATAGGTCGAATAGCAACTTTCTCAACCAAACAAATTCTCTACTTACTTCAAATGCTGCAATGTATTCAACCTCAACATTACTCAAAGAAATTGACTCTTACTTTCTACTCATCCAGGATACCATAGAGGATCCCAATCTAAAACATCCTCCAGTGATGCTTCTTCTATTTGTCTCATTGTCTCCCCAATCATAATTTGTATATCCAATTAAGTAGAGATCATTCTTTCTATCATACTTCCGAAAGTAGTGAATTGTTCCTTGCAGATATCTCAGTATGTGCTTGGATGCTATCTAATGGTCATACATGGGCTCTATCTGGAACTGATTGAGAATATACCAATTTCCTATACCTTGTCAGATCCACAGGGCTTGAATCTAAACTTCTTAGCCTCTTCAAATTTGTGATCATAGGCGTTGTCATAGGTTTGCAATCCATCAAGTCAAACCTTTGCAACATCTTCAACGCATATTTTCCTTGACCTAGATATATATCATTAGATCCTTGCGAAAATTCCAACTCCAAGTAATAGTGCATCAACCCTAGATCCTTCATATTGAATTTTGCTACCATTTGATTTTTTTCATTCTTGAATACAACCTTCCACACCTGTCATGAGAAGATCGTCCACATATATAAGGATGATTACAGAATCACCCTTCACAACCTTGATATGGAGATTCAGATCAATAGAACTCTTCGAGAACCCAATCTTTGTAGATATGTGTCCATCCTTGCATACCAAGTCCTTAGAGCTTGCTTAAGGCCATAAAGTGTCTTCTTCAGCCTGCAAACATGAGTCTCTTTATCATTCACTTCAAATCCCAAGGGTTGTTCTATATAGACTTCTTCATCGATCGTTCCATTCATGAATGCTATCTTGGCATCCATATGATGGATGTTCCAACCCATCGATGTCGCCAAAGAGACCAATGATCGTATAGTTGTATACCTAGCTATAGGTGTAAATGTTTCTTCATAATCGATGCCTTCTTGTTAGGAGAAACCCCTAGCCAAAAATCTTTCCTTGTATTTATCAATACTTTCATATGTTGCATGTTTAATCTTGTAGAGCCACTTGGAAGTTACGATATATTTGTCTTCAAGTCTAGGAACAATTTCCCAAACTCCATTCTCTATTATTGATTGATATTCTTCATTCATAACATCTTTCCATTCTTGATGTTTGATAGCATCTTCAAAGGTGGATGGTTCTGCTTCAATTAACTTTGTCATATAAGTTGCATACCCTGAATACCTTTTAGGCTTCTTACTTTCCCTGAACATACCTTTGGTTGCTCCATGTCCTTTTGCATCTAGAAGAGTAGATTTTAACCAATTAGGTCCCTTTCTATTTTCAGGGATGATGACTTGTTGCACGAGTTCATTGGGACCTTCTTATTCATGATTTGAATCATCTTCCTCCATAGGACATTCTTTAAATATTGAGAGTTCTTTATCATTAGAGTCAATCGAAAGATCCTTATATTTCTTGAATGCAATACTTTTATTAAAGATCACATCTTAGCTTACTTCAATTCAATGCCCTTCCTTTATGTAGATCCTATATGCCTTTGAAGTGTTATTATAGCTAACAAATATTCCCTTCATGCTTGTAGGATCCAACATCTTTCTTTTATCTTTCAGAATGTGAATGTAGACAGGACAACCATATATTCGAAGATGTTCTACACTTGGTCTCTTTCGAGTGAAAGCTTCTTTAGGAGTCATGTTGTCTAGTGATCTATGAGGACTTCGATTTTGAATGTAGACATCAATTTTTGTTGCTTCACCCCAAGAAATTTAGGCAAGCCTTGATCATGTAACATGGCTCTAACACTTTCCTCAATCGAGCGATTCTTTCGTTTTGCTACTACATTTTGTTATGGAATATATGGAACTATTAGCGCCCTCTTAATTCCAACTTCCTTACAGAAAACTATGATCTCTTTTTAAGTGTATTCTCCTCCATTATCATATCTTGATACCTTTATCCTTCTTTCTGTAAGATTTTCTACTTCCGCTTTGAATTCTTGAATTTTTTTTAATACTTCATCCTTGGACTTCGTCAAATAGATCCAAGCTTTCCTTGAGTGGTCATAAATGAAAGTTACATAATATAGATGACCTCTAAGAGACTTTGTAGACATAGGACCACATACATTAGAGTGAATGAGATCCAGGATTTCATTTGATCTTGAAGCACTGCTTCCAAATGGTTTCTTAAATTTTTTACCTAATGCACATCCCTTGCACACTCCTTCATGAACCTCCTTTTATTCAGGGATGTCATTCACCATTGGATTTATAGTTGGTAAGTTTTTGTAGTGAAGTTGTCTAAACTTTCTGTCCAAAGTTCACATGGACTTACTTCAATGTCAACCAAAGCTTGAGAGAGAGATGCCAAAAACTTGTAGTCTTCCTTCATGAATCCCAATGAATTTTGCATTTTTGATGTTAGAGCCTTTATCCCATACCATAACCTTTCCATCTATAAAAACGACTCTATCTCCCTTATCTTCTAGACATGAAATAGAAAGTAAATTATTTTGCAAGCTTGGTACGAATATAATGTTTTTGAGATTAATTATTCCTCCATTCTCCAGTGCCAACGAGGTTGATCCAATTCCTCTTACATGATAACTCTTCTTGTCACCAAGTTCAACGGAGTGGGAAGATTTTCCTCTTGATAAGGTCTTTAGTTGTTTGTGCGCACCTATCATATTTCTAGATGCTTCACTGTCAATTACCCATATATTTTTCATATTCAAATGTACATGTAAGTGCTGGGAATAACCCTTTGTCCTTTGTAGAAGTCTTGGTCATGTGATTCTTGATAGATAATAGGAGATTCCAAAATGCTTTGATGCCTTGATTAAGATGACTTGCCACCATTGAAAACTACTTCAATGACTTCTTCAAAGTAGTGATCTTCATCACGCCCTTAGTCAACCTTAGCTCTGATTCCATGTTGAGAAATCTATTAGGCTAGAATTAGGATGATTTCTCTTAAACTTGACAATTACTTGTGATGTATTTCTACTTTTTCTTGATTATTAACTTCTTCTCTTATTATTAAGTCGTTCTTATTATCAAACAACTACCAAAACAAAAAGATAAACAATACACAAGAACAAATGATGTAGGCTGCAAGCCAGGGCCGAAACCTCCCCACTTGACAGAACCCACAAAATCTCTTCTCCTTGTATAGATTCTTCAAATGAAAAATTCCAAGACCTTTAGGCCAAGGCCAAGACCATTCCAAGACTAAGCCAGACCTTCTTGATGATGTGCTTCTTCTATCCAAGTCAAACCCAGTCAAATATCTTCCTGCTGCACAATTTCAACCCCCAACTACAAAATTTCGGCCTCCACTGTAGGTTCGAAATTTTTGGTCCCTACAACAATTGTTGTTTCCACAAGTGTGAGAAATTTTAGGGCTTCCTTTGACCTTCACTTGAGTTGCTTCTCCTTCTAGAGCTCGTAGGCAACCTAAGAGTCCTTTCTTCGACCTTCGTCCTGCAACTTTCACAACTTCGACCTTGCAAATGCAAAACCCTAGCCTTGTCTTCGCACGTGAGAGAGAGAGAAATAACCCAAACACTTCATCCTTTATCCTTCTATCCTTTTTCGCTTGCCTTTCTTCTGCGTCTTCATCGCTTGGACGATGAGGAGCAAGTGTCCATGGGAGGTCGAGTTCCCTCCTATATATAGGCTTCCAAGGAGAACGACATGCCCTAATGAGGCTTACTCTTCTTAGCTGCCAAGCCGACTTGTCTTGGAGGGTATTTTGACACTTTTAAATACAAAAATAACTCTTTTTACATGTTACAATGTGCCTAATGGGGTCTTCTTCATATGACAATGACTCTATTGACTTCTTGACACTAGCACGAATCCTAGAAACACTCAATGGGTACTTGACTTCTAAATAAAATGACCTTGAGAGTGAAAACCCATGCTACAAAAATAACAATAATAAATTTTCTTTCCTTTTACAATATACAAGAATCAAGAGTACATTTCACATTTATGAAAACTAAACCTAGTTACACATTTTAACATCCATGTAAAGGATGTGCCTATCTATCCTTGCATGTAACATTTTCTCTTATATGGCTCTACTCTTAAGACTACTCCCCTTGTGCTTGAACTTTCTTTTACTTATTCTTTTTTGGACTACTCCCCCTAGGCTTATGCTTCCTTTTATCTACAACTTAATGTTGGACATTGGATAAACCAGTGCTCCTTGTGTGTTTCGGGGCATGTGCTTAACAACCTCTCATGGATTAGTTAATTCTAACGTTGCATCAGTTTACTAACACCAGTGGGTTTTGTTGTAATGGCAATCGTGATTCCAGCAAGTGGTATCAAAGCTAAAGGTCTTGAGTTCGAATCACGTTCGGCTCGCATTAGGGAGGAGATTAATAGACATTGGATAAAACAACACTCCCCATATGTTTTGTGACATGCGCTTAACCACTTCTCATGGATCCATTAACTCTAGTGATGCATCCGTTTACTAACACCTACAAGTTTTGGTGCAACAACAATTGTGATTCCAAAACTTAACTCTTTTAACATCAAAGTGTTTCTCCCCTAACTTGATGTTTCTCCTTATTTGCAACTCTTTGCTTTTCTTGCCAAATGAATTTCACCATTCACTTTACTTTTAATTACTATTTCATACCTACCAATGATCTTCTTCTAATTGACTAGTTGCAATGGGCTTATCTTCAATATGTGCAACAATGTGTGTGCTTCTTAATCATCTTATGCCAATGTTTCTTCCATTGCTTTGCCTTGATGCAAATATAAGCCATCATGCACACTTCTCTTTCTCTTTTGTGACCTTTATTATAGCATTTGCAATTCCAAGGGTTGTATTCTCTATCATTGCTTACGTTGCTGCTATATCTGAATTATCATCTTGATGTCTATCCTGCAAACTTTCCATTTCATCATCCTTCTCTTGTAGCTTACACTCAAAAGTTCCCATCTTCTTAATGCGATGTGAGATGTTGTAGTCTCTCACTTGTCTTTTGCTAATAAGATGAGAAAGATGATAACACTCTCATAAACTTCAAATAAAAAATCAAGGGCATTAACATTAAAAATCTAAACAAAAATATAATGAGTTGATTGCCTTCTCCGTGACAAAGTATGTTGACTTATCAAGAGTTTGCTTCCATTCATTTGTAATGCATTGATATTTATAACATGAATGCATTAGATCTTTACATGTATATTTTTATTATTTTTACTAAGAAGTATTTTTTGTATTATTATTTTTATTAATTAATATATGTTGATATTTTTACTTAATAAATATATTAAAATTTGTATATAAAGAATTGAAAAAAATAAAACACTAGAATTATAATTATAAAAAGGTTATAATTGTAAATTACATCTATTTTGGGTAGTTGGGAGAAATGATTGTGATCTTTCCCCCCTAAGTTCAATTCCCGCAAATAATATGATAAATTTTGTTGCAACAACTTTGAGTCTTGTTGTTGAGTCTAAACAATCACTCACATAAGGAAACACGTATGTTTTTACTATAGAATATAAAGATGTTTGTCATGCAAAACAAAAATATAAGATTATAAAGTTCAATTTCATATTAACATGATATAATACTTTATTTCGACCTGATAAAAAATTTCAAAATTTAAATTGGTTTTTACAAATTGATAGAATTGTACAAAACTTCAAAAAAAATTATAGATTTATATTTGGTGTTTAATTGTTAGCTTTTGTTTGCTTAATTTGAATGGTCAATTCTAATTATGCCAATCAATCAATCAATCGTATATTAATTTTACAATTATATACTAACTTTAGATATAATTACAAATGTGACCATACATTGTTTTATTCATTTAAAACAATAATGATATTGTTTCAGTTCCTTTTCCTCATAGAAAATTTTGCTTTTGTACCAAGCTAAATATTACATGTCCAACATTGTTGGAGTATATATTGTTATTAAGTACTCCCTACATCCTTTGAAGACAACAAAACTAGATCCCTTTATCAAATATGAAGAATTTGATTTGTATATCTTTTTCTCAATTTAGAGAAAATTTAAAACCGTCTACAATAAAGACTAAATTAAAAGAGAGTTATGTGGTAATAACAATGACTTTTCCACTGATCCTTTGCATTGGAACAAAAACATTTGTTAAGGAACAAAAACATTTGTTAAAGGAGCAAGTGTTAGATTTTGAGAGATCTTTATTGAATTTACCCAATTATCTTCCATAAATGTCTTTCCACTAATAAAATTACCATTACACTTTTTAAAACCATTATACTTTTCTATTTAATGTTAGAAATAATTTTACTTTTTCAATATGAACCCACATCATCATAATAAAAAACAAAACATGTTAAAACAAACATTTTAGTTATCTAAAAATAATGCAATTTTATATCTCAAACAAAATATATAAATTTTTAACTATATAAAAAACAAATATTTATTTATCTAACAATAATGCAATTTAATTCCCTTTTAATTTCTATAATAAAATATAATTTTTTTTTGAAATAATTTATACTTATATAGTATATTTTCTCATACATAAATCTTTAAAAAATGAGAAATTATCTAATAATAATACAACTTAATTTCTAAACAAAATATGTTTATATAATAATTTGAAACAAATTAATTCAAATAGTCTTTCTTAATATTTAATATATATATATAGAGAGAGAGAGCACCTGAAGTAAAAGAATTTACTTTATAAGTGTAACTAACATTTAATGTTCCCTCTTCTTAAGATCCCACTAATGGGGTTCTCATTTCATCCAATCACAAGCATGAGCATGATAAATTTATTTACTTTAAGAGTAACTAACATTTCACATTCCCTCTTCTTAAGATCCCACTAGTGGGGTTCTCATTTCATCCAATCATAAGCATGAGCATGATAATTTTATGAGCATAAATGGTACATTCTACTTTTTTTTTCTCCTCGGTGGTTCACAGGTACCCGCTAAATCCACAGTAAAATGGGGTTCTCATTTCATCTTATCACACACATGAGCATAAATAGTATTTTCTACTTTTTCTTTTTCTTTTTTTCTTCCCGATGGTTCACGGGTACCCACTACATCCACAGTAATCCTGGGCAAATCAACCCGAAAGGGGGATCACATACCCTCGGCCTAATCAACCCGAAAGGGGGATCACATACCCTCGGCCTATGTACTGACCTGACCCCCCCAAGGGCTTTCACGTAGAATCGACCCTTTGACCTCCTGTATGGGGAGGCACTGATTTGACCAATTGAACTAACCCTTAAGACTATATTCTACTTTAACTTAAAAATTGCATTATCAAAAAATATAAGTTAAATATTTTTTATATTAATTGTTAAAAGAAAAGAATTGCACAATTAATTAAACTTTAAATTTTACATATTTTATTTACTATTTTAAATAGGTAGCATTTCTAGAAATCATTCTTACAATTATAAAGCAAAGAATTGAATTTATAGATATGTAAATCCAAACCCACTCCATGTACTTTTAAGACTTGTCATTTTTAAGTTGATAAAACTCTCATAAATTAATGAATTAATTAAAAAGAGTTTATATATATAATTATATATATTATATATATATATATATATATATATAAGAGGAACTTGATACAAAATGTGTACCCTTATTAATTTATATTAATAACCAAATTAAAATTTAAAGAAAAATATTATATTTGTTTTTGGTTTATATATTATAATGTTAAATGTATATACACATATAATAAGAATAAAAATATAAATGATCAGTAATTTATTTATATTTATTTAAATTTAAGAGAGAGAGCAAAAAAAAATTTAACTCTAACTTTAAGAGATTGATTATCTTAAAAAAGCTTGATAAACATAAATTAAAATAATCTAACTTGATTAATTTTCCCCTTAAAATAATATATTACATTAAATATTATTGATCATTTTTACTTTTAAAAATTATTTTTTTATATTAAAATAATTAATACATTACCATTTTTTCAATATAATTTAACTTAATTAAAATGTTAAACATTACATTATAATATAAACTAAAAATTATCCCATTTTATATTTACACATCTTTACATTTTTATATACATAGACATTAAATATTAAATACATATACACAAACGTGGACGATTATTGGTAATTATTTCATTTTATGCGTTAAAAAAACAAACCTTAAACATTAAATACATATACACATAGACGTGGACCATTATTGGAAATTATTTCATTTTATGCGTTAAAAAAAACCAGATTATTGGTAATTATTTCATTTTGTGCGTACAAGTCATTAGATTTTGACGAAGGGATACCGACGTATTTTTGTGTAAATCAAATTCCAGCAATTGACCAGATCCCTCTACGAATATGATTTTCATATAACACATCGAAAATATGAACTTCTAAGTTAGCATAACGGTAATGGAAATTTGTTTGGTTAGAATAATCATGAGATGAAGGGGACTCCATAGTTTTAACGCTTGATACACAAATTTAGGATTCCATAGTTTCAACGCTTATACACAAATTAAATATATAATTTTATTATTATTACTATTATTTTATATCATTTAATTTAAATGTATTTTTAATGAAATATAATTATTATTTTTAGTTTTAAAATATAATTATATTTTTAGTTATACTCCTTAGTGGAGGCTGATTCAAAATCTCAAAAGAAACTATTGCTCTTCATAAAGTTCAAGACTTAAAAAAAATTATTGCTTTTATAAATGTTTACAGACGTTTATATAAGTTTATTTTTAATTATTAATTTACAAAAGAAAATAATTAATGAAAGCTAGGAATTTATAACTATTTATAATATTTAAAAAACAATTTGGACTTCACGTAATGGGACACTAGGAGACTGAAGACTTTCCTCTACATCCATCTCCACAAATACAATGAGTTTCATCTTGTCTTGTCATGATATCCAATTGAGAATTTTTTTGAACCATAGGAATTGGTAATTGGTAAAAGTATATCTATCAATGCACAACTCATATATCAATAACTTATGAGTTGAGACATCTAGAGACAAGTCCTTTTCGAGGGTCTCACTTGCTAGACACGTTCCCTTTTAAGGGTCCCAATTGCTAGGGAACTCCTACCCTTCTAGCCTTATGATAATGGGCTAGATCTTATTGGAAGGTTGAACCTAGGTAGTGAGAGTGCAAGACCTACCTCCTAACTACTTAAAACTATTGTTCTTTACCACCAAATTGACCACCAAAATTGAGACAATATTATAGAAATAACAACTTGGGAAACATATAGTTCAAAAGTTTTGAACTCAGTAGAGAGAGCGGTCTGGTGGAATGGTGATTTAGGGTTGCGGAAGGACCTGCGATGGCAGACCTGTACAGACCTTTGCACTACTGCCAATACTGCCAGCAATACGACAAACCATAAACAACAAGGAGAGTCACGCGAATCATGAATCCCCCCCAGGGGGAGGACGCTGCGCCTCCCCCCAGTGAAAATGAAACTCCTCAAATGCATGAGGAAGGTATCAAACAAACTGAACAAGATGGCTCTAGAGCAGGAACAGATCCACAAAATGCCAACACAGATGACAAGCAACATCCCCAAGTAACATCTACCACCTGTAAGCCGGTCACTGCTGAACGACCAAAGATAGAGCTCCCAAGTCACCAGATCAATGCCCAAATCCAGTACATGAGAGATCATGCCCTGATTGGCAAATTCATAAGACTATGGCCTACAGAGAAAGCGCTGCATGGTTGGATCGCAGCTAAGTGGAAGCCGAAAGGACACATAACCCTGCAGTTGGGACCTAAAGACTTCTTCACGACCATCTTTAATTGCTTAGAAGACCGAAACAGAGTCCTAGATGGAGGGCCCTATTTGTTCAATGCAGCAGCGCTGTATCTGAGGGACTGGGTTGAGCGATTTAATCCGGACAAAGAAGATCTTAGTTGGGCACCCATCTGGATCCGTCTCTACTCCCTCCCTCTGGAATACTAGGACAAAGAGTCTTTACAAGACATTGGCAATGGTCTAAGTGAATTTATCAAAATCGCGAAGGAGACAAAACTTCGAAGATACACTTCCTATGCCTGAATATGCATTTATATGCATCTCAGCAAGGCACTTCCGGATGCAGTAAGTCTCTATCATGACGATGTTGAATGGGTTCAGTTAATAGATTATGAACATCTCCCATTTCGATGCAGGAGATGCCATGCCCTTGGCCATCTGTTTCGTGACTATCCTTTAAATCAGAAACCCTCAGCCTCTGATAAGCCTGATTCGGATGGCTTCACTAGAGTCACCAATCGTAGGAAAAACCACAAAAAACCTGCTTCAAACCCTAAGATGCCTCATGCCAGTTCATCCAAGCCTTTCACGAGCAATAGTTTTGAAACGTTGGCCCGCCAGGATGTATATAACTCTGAAAACCTCGCCCCCTCAGAGGAGGGACCCAAGATGGATACGCAATCTGCCCATATCGGTTCCAAGAAATCCCAAAAAGATAAACAACCCACAGATCTTTCCTCCTCTGCTCCTAGTAAAGTCCCAGCTTGGAACTCTCAGGGTATGGAGGTAGATAACATGCAGCCCGCTTCTACAACAGCAACAGAAACAACAGAGGGAATAAGTGATACCTAGCACATGGAAGAAGAACCTGGGAGCATAGATATTGGGGATATGGATTTTCTTAGCCTAGAGCAGGTATGCAAAACAAAAAATTATGATAAAATTCCAAAGAGACAACTGGAGAATCTAGGAGTGATCCTATCAAGGGCACAACAACAAAAATCCCTAGGCATTTAGCCTGGAAGTCTTTGGGATGGGAAAAACACTACCAAAGACAACAAAAAGAGAGGAAGGAAAACGGATCTCCAACGAACCATCCACATTAGGGAAATGCTAGTGGAGTCAGGAAGATACTCCAAGCTTACAAAGTATTACAACTCTCTCCCCAACATTCTATCATGAAGCTAATCTCATGGAATATCAAAGGGATTAATGGCCTTGCAAAATGCAGACTAATTAAAAATATAATACAGCAAGAGAAGCCTCAAATCCTCTTTTTGTAAGAAACCAAATGCAACTCTACATCTTTGGACTGAACTGCTGCAAAAGTCTGGCCAGGTGTCTTGCAGCCGTGATGGATGCCTCTGGTGCTTCAGGTGGCCCGGCAACCATTTGCGACGCACGAGCCATTACGCTTAATAACATACATGCAAACAAGCATTTCATTCAAGCTACTTTCCACATCAAAGGGATCCGTATACACGGTCATTTAACCAATGTCTACTTTCCCCAGGACGCTGTGTACAAGGTAGACATTCTGAATACCCTATCTTTAATCAATACCGAAAGAACTCTTCTGCTCTGGATCACTGGAGGCGACTTCAATATGATAGCCAAGCTGGAAGAAAAACAGGGCAGAAGAAACAAACTGGACAAGGAAAGTAATAATCTAAAAGATTTCATTCAAAACAATTGGCTCATTGACATGCCATTCAATAATGGACTTTACAATTGGAATAATAAAAGAGCAGGTTCACATCAGATAGCTTCTCGTCTGGACAGATTCTTACTTTCAGACAATGCAATCCATCTAGGAGGAGATCTCTCAGCTTCAATACTACCGCTCTCAGGTTCAGATCACTGGCCAATTTCTCTCTAATGGTCAAAACCAGGGAATGCTACCCGTCAGCCTTTTCACTTTGAAGCCTTTTGGATGATACAACCGGATTTCATCAACCTAATAAATTCGAAATGGAACAATTTCTCTCCTCCAAACGGCTCAAAAATGTTTCAATTTCAGCGAAAGCTTAAACATCTCAAGAGTAAAATAAAACAATGGAACCATTCTTCATTTGGTAACTTTTTCCAGGCTCAAATGGCTCTTGATCAAGATATGAAATGACTGCAGCAAAGGATCATCACAAAACGCAGATTAGAAGAACTTTCAGAACAAGAAAAGTCTCTTGAATCTTAGATATTAGAGAGAGCAAAACAGGAAGAAACACTCTGGAGGCAAAAATCGAGAATCAAATGGCTCAAGGAAGGCGAAAAAACACATAATTTTTTCACCATACTACTATTCAACGAAGAATGAATAATAACATCACTCATATCCAAAATGAGCAGGGGGGTAAAAGTGGAAAAACATGAAGATATCGAACAAGAAGTTCTCAACTACTTCAAGCAGGGTTATCAAGAACCACAGGTTGATAGATCACCAGCCATAGAGAAAATAACAGAGAACATTCCAAAAGTCATCACAGAGGAGCACAATCAACTCTTACTCAAGCCGATCGACTTACAGGAGGTGGAAAGTATAGTGTGTCAATTAAAAGAAGGGAAGGTGCCTGGCCCTGACGGTTTTACATCCAACTTTTTCCACAATTTTTGGGAGTTGATTAAAATGGAAGTTTGGCAGGTCGTTGAGGAATCGAGAACTTCGCAGTGGATGCTTCCAGTGGAATTGGCCGTGACTCTCGGATGCTCCCAGAGGAAGAAGGTAGGGGAATACGGAATAGCGGTCTGCATGCAGAAGGCGGACACACTGAAGACATTCGGCAACCAGGTGGCAGCTCAGTTGGAGCGTCTATTTCGATGGCTATGGCTGGCAATACGAGTGGCACTCTTCTTGCTAGGGTGCCACAAGGTGGCATGGCGGATGCAGATGAGGACTGGTATTGGTATGCATGTCGTATAGTTGAGGAGACTCCAGACCAGGATGAACCGAAATGAAGCCACATGGCATCCGTTGCCACCCACGCGCCAACTAAGGTCTCAGCTGCTAATTGATTTGGTCAAATCACTTGTTGTGTCTGGTTTTTGTCTAAATGATAGGTTGTTCTGTCAAAACTTCACCTGTGTCATTTTGTGTTATATCAAAACTTCTTCTAAGTTCTTCTGTGTTGGGTCAAGGTCTCATGTTTGGTTTTTTTGCTATGGCAAACTGGTTTCCCCAAATATGAGGCAGTTTAGATACTCTTGATGAACAATGTTCATAACGGCTGAGGCTGGATGAACAATGTTCATAACGGCTGACGCTAGGGCCTCATTGTAATTTTATTTTTGTATCTTTTAATAGAATTAGTATTATGAAGGAAAAAAACAACTTGGGAAACATGGGATTCAAGTTAGTGAAAATCATCACAACAAACAAACAAACAAACAAAAAATAGAATAAATCCATCTAAATCTAGATTTATTAAACACCAAAAAGAATAAAAAGCTAATATAAATAATATACACATAAAAGCACCAAGACAAATTAAAACCTAGGTACAAATATCAAATAACTTAAAAGATATAAGTTAAAGATAAATTTATGCCAGTTGAAAAAGAAAAAAATTAAAAAATTTAACCCAAATACAAATAAATCTAAAAAAATGTATCCTATTAAGAGATAAAATTATTTTTGATATTAAACCTCGGAAAAATCAGCTCTTACTTCTTAGGTTTTTCCTCTTTTTGAACCTAGATATGTCATGCATTTTTTTATTTTAATTTATCAAGACACTCTACTACCCAACCCCCACACACAGATCTCTCCCAACCTAGGATCTGGCGTGCTACATATAATAGTTTAAAAGGAATAAAAGGCTTGTTTTGGTTCTTTTACCCTTTTTTACATTTGGGACAAATATCCCACACCCTGGGTTGTGAAGCCCATCGGACTGTGGAATGCACCTTGTTTCTCCGCCTTGTTTTTCCTTGTGCGATTGAAGAGCATCTAAGAAGATGTGCCGACCAGGGAATTTCAAATCGAACCAGCTGTCAAGTTTAACGGTTTAGATAACTTTAACACTCATTTAATTCATTTTTTTTAAAAATGTTCACTGTATTTGATGCGCAAATCACTCCGTGACAGCCAATTTATCCATCAAATTCTATCCTGGTGCGCACCACCTAGTAGATATTTAGAAGCTTTTTTGCATTTAGGCAAAGGTATAGCTCAACAGAGAACACACACTGATAAAATCTCAATTATTACCAAAATCATCATACCAGGCATGTTGGCAACGTGAATTTGTCTTTATTACCTGTTTCAAGTGCCTTTTCAAGGGTTTAAGCCTTTTGGTGGTGATACCTGTAGCTTTTAGTGGGCGAATATTTGTATTCTTTGGCCTTTCCCTAGTGTTATTTCCCGTATATAACTTCTCAAGCTGTTACGGTGATTCCAATAAGAACTAAACTGTCCTTTTGTGGTCTCTTTTGAGCCATAATAGACAGCACAAAAATCAAGACGCATCAAGAAAATGGATGGATGCACTTGATCAAACAGAAACATTCAAGCTTGAACTCTTTTTAAAAGCAAATAAATTGCTTCGATGAGTCAAAACCATTAACACACTGGTGTGGAGGCCTACCAGAAATCAACTAAACAATTCAAAATTCACAGTTGAACTAAACTATGGTGTAGATGACTATACAAATTCAACTAGACAGTTAAGAATTCATTGTTAAACTAAAGTCTGAAGAGAAAGCCTCATTTTGAAGGCAAGAGTAAGCAAAATCCAGTAAAATTGAATCCGCATTCTACTAACTTGTAACTGGTAACCGTTGAAAACTTCACTAAGAAATTAAATGCTTCACTGATATCTCTATGTATGTATCTTTTCTTTCTTTACAATGTCTATAAGTATGTTTATTTTGAAAATGGAAGAATGCCTATCCCTGAAGTCTTGAACCAAAGCTTATTTATCGGAATCCAAACCCTTGAAAACAAAGATATTCTGTGTCGGGTAAGAAGATGCCAACCCTGTGCAGTGCTCCACACACAGTTGCACTAAAACACAAAAATAGAAACTAAGAAAGAATAACTGTATTGATATCAAACTCCCAGGTTAGAAGATAAACGCGGAAAACTCAACCTATTAGATGAAATGATAACTTCTTATCATTATCAAGGACAATGTTGAAATGATAACTTCTTATCATTATCAAGGACAATGTTTCATGTGGAAGAAAACCATGGTCCATGGCTAATTCATTACAATTTATAACTTGGATACACAAAATGCTGCTACGGAAATAACCTAAAGACTTTAGACATTATGTGAAAACCAGTGCTAATCATCAATTCAACTATTCAACAAAGGATAGTGCAACTATGGTTGAAAAGATCACGAATACTCAAGTGCATAAACTATTTGGCTACAAAGATTTTTTTTTTAATTATCACAAGCCTCTCTTCGCAATTGATTTAATCATAAAATCTCTAAACTACAAAAGGTGGTAATTATACAGAAATTTTCAGTCGCCAATGTGAAAAGCCCACCTTCTTTGGCTAAAACTAAATTCAGAGAAGCTTGCCCGGCTCAACACCAAATGAAGTCCATCTTTATATTTGCTAAAATGTGCTGCTTTAATAAACTAGTCTGGGCAAAATAGCATAACCATAGGGTGTGTGTAGAATACTGCAAATTAATGAACATTATAGGTCAAAACATTTGACTTCCCAACTTTCTGGTCAAAACATCTCCCTGGCCCTTGCATCTGCCCTGCCCCTCCCCTTTTTCGTCCATTCCCTACTTTCATGGAAGTCCATACAAATAAATCGATTGACTTTCAAACATTCAAACTTGATGTAGATATTCTGGATCTTGTTCGTTGATTCATTTGCACTCTCGGAGATATCATTTGTTTTCAATGACCAAATACTCCCAAACCCTTAACTACTCACTTAAAAAACAACAAAGTAAAAGAAAAACCGCATTCAAGTGCCGGGGAAAAGCCCTTGATCAAACAGTTTAAGGGATCTGATCAAGCAAATCCCATAACTTACCTTATCTTAATAGGATCTGACATCCCAGATAGTAAAGTTGTTCGTTAGATCTCCGCCACAATGTAACAAAGGGAAACACGAGCAGCTGGGGTTTGTTTAAGTTTTTCTTTGGTACCAAATATAAGCAAAATAAAATAAATAAAGAATACAGGATACCTGGCATGAAACAAAACCCTTCTGCCTGTTGCCTCCGTTTTTGTCGCTGTCTATGCGAACGCATTTCTCCACAAATTATCGGCGGGCACGCACACCACGATAAGGCTTCGATGTACGTCAAGCAAAGGGGATTTGCATGGGATTCGGCCTACACACAGATGGGCTTGAGAGCACGATTATACCCGTGTTTTGTGATCTTTGGGTTCCTTCGCCGCCTTTTTAATGGCATTGTCTCCATGTAAATGGCAGATCAAGGATCAAAATAATGCGAAGATCATATAACACGGTATAATCGCGCTCTCAAGTTCATAGATAAATTGACTATCTGCAGAGCACTATTTGATAATATACAGAAAATTCACAGTCGAGGAGCGGACGATAAAGTTAAGGTGGGCATCTGGTATAAATACAAATTGTATAGGGAGGATGTAGGGCCATGCCCTTACAAGCTTAAATGGGGGTTTAAGTTTGCCCTAACAAATTAATTGTTGATTACGTGAAGGCATGTATTTAGGGTTAGATCCATAAACCCCTTTCGACAAGAGAAGAGTACTGCATTAAATATTAGATTTTGAAGAGTGAGTGAATGGAAAAAAGGAAAGTGTGTTGAAGGGTTGAGTCATATGAAAAGAGTGAAAATATATATAAATATATATTTATATTATATTATTTTTTAAATTTTTTTATGGTTTTTTCTGAGAATGTTTTTGAATGAAAGCTAAAATATTAGATATAATTTTATATAATCAATGTAATTGTAAATATTAGATATAATTTTATATAATTTGAATGTTTTTGAATGAATGGAAATGTGTAATATTAGATATAATTTGTTGTAAAAAGGGTATTAAATATATTTTATTAAAAACAATAATTTTGTTTATTTAAAATTTTAATTTTGGAAAGAATGTGTATTTTGATTTTAGTGATGGCAAAATGTAAAAGGTAGGAAACTTAAAATGTTTAGCTTTTTTAAGAAAAGTGTTGATATAATGGCAAGTATAGAATCAAAGAAATTGGCTTTGGCATTTAAATCTAGCAAGCAATACATTGTGATGTCATTAGTGTGAAAGAGTACTTTACTCAATGGTTTTGTAGGAACTTAACTAGAATTTCTCATTGTTTTATGTCTTTTCATTTCACATACCTAATTACCCAATATTCACATTTTGCTTCCCTTAAAGTTGTAGTGTTTTTGTCAACAATATTTGGTAGTGCATGGCCATGGTTATATTCCTCTTTGAGTTCTCTACATTTGGAAACACAAACACTCTATGGTGATGTGAAAATAGTTGTGAGAACAACTTGGGAGGGTTGACTGGTTAAAAACATATGTTTCCTTCTTGAGGTCACAAGTTCAAATTCAAAAGGGGTAGGGTCTGTACACCTTTGTAAAATAAGTAGTCAAATTCCTAGGTGGAGTGGATCCCTTTTGCCACAAACATGGGGGACTCATACATCAATTTGGTGTCTGGAGAGGCCATGACCTTAAACTTAGATTATTATTATTATTATAAATGAGTAAACAATAGTGAGTAGGTTAGACTTGTAGGTTGATAATAGCGAAAGGAATGTAGGGAAGTCTTTGTCTCACAAAGAAAGTGTTGTGAGAAGGCTTCATTGCATATAATGGCACTTTTAAATATTGCAAAGGGCAAATCCAAGCTTGAAGGTTTTTATAGAGTTTAAGGTGTTAATTATCTTGGTCATTTACTTCAATTGTCCTAATTAGTGAACACAATTCATTATTAGGCCGTAAGGAGACAAATTATAGGCAAAATCATCATAAAACTCCCATACCACCAATCTAAGCATGGGGTAATACTATATTTTTGTCATGAAATTTTGTTGTATCAAAATGCAGAACTAAAAATCACAACATAGAATTATAACTTAGTCTCTCCTCGAGAATTGATCCCATTAGTAAAAGGTGATTTAGAGAATGTCTTAAGTCATCAACACTATTGTAAATGGAATTGTATTTGGATTAAACATGATAGTTGAATATTCATACTCAACTAATATGGTCTTCTTGAACTTCACTCAACACTCGAGCTTCACCAAGTTTAAATTGAAATTAAAATTAAAAGACATTGACATTGAGAGCTAATTGTGTTGACTTGTCATGAATTTGTATATATATATTACATTTTTCATTAAAAACTTAATAGCAACATTTATTTTTTATCATCATTATATTTTCACAATTTGGCATATTTTACTTGTTTCAAAAATATACTAATTAATTATGTCGATAAGAATTTGCAATGATGAAGTGGTTTGATTGTTACCCTGCTTTGAAAAAAAACATATCATGATTCATGGATGTTGAGTTCCCCACTATTGAGAATATTACATATCATAAGATTCATAGCCTATTTGAACTCTTGGGAGTTCTAGGAAGTAGCCTCCTCCATAATCTTGTCAGCATGTGTTTGTCATGTTGTTCATTACAACATTGCCTTACTATCTATGTTTGTAGAACTTAACAATCATCCCACTACTACAATGTTTAATGAGTACAGGGAGAATCATGGCTAGATATTATTCATTCAAGTAGTGATCGATACTTATTAATGTTCACTAGTTGCAAGTTGTAATTAAATTCAAGCTATTACTTACTAATAAATAGTAGTATGGTCTTCAATACATTAAAAAAAAAAAATTCCAAATTTAGGTTTGAGGTTTAATATTTACTTGTTCTTGTTCTTCTTCTTTTTTTTGGTTTAGTTTGAATGATCAATCCTAATTATGCCAATCATATATATATTATAGAGTTAACTATTCTGCACCAACTTGATATTTTACTCACGAATTATAAATGTGACCCTACATCTTCTTTTTACTTGAATAGAAGCTTCACTTCTATCCATTTTTTTCCTATATCTTTTTACTTTTATTCAATCAAATTACAAGTTCAACATTGTTAGAGTATTTATCATCAAGTGCTTTTATACATCCTCATAAACACATAAGAGCTAGATCCCTTTCTTAGTATGACGAATTTGATTTATGTATCATCATTCTTGATTTAGAAAGACTTCCTTGAGAAAGAGTAAATGAGGGATTTAGTTATTTAAATGTTGTATTACCAATGATTTTAGAGTTCATCGTAACAATAACTTCTCCTCTACACTTTAGCATTGGAGTAGATGTATTTTTTGAAGGTGTAAGTGTTGGGTCTTGAGAGATATATACTAAATCTATTAAATAGTCTTCAATTTGTGTCTTTCCATTAGCAAAATTCATTATACCTTTGCTTTTAGAGTTACAGATAATTTTGCTCTCAAGGAGGAGCCCACAACATCACCATAATCAAAACAATTTGTTCATCATAAAAATATATATTAGTTGTCCAACAATAATGTAATTTCAATTTCTATGCAAAACATATGTCTATATAACATTGAAATAACTTACAAAAAAAAAAAATGAAATATGTAAAACATACATGATCTCCTCTAGTGTTATTAATAAAAAAAATTACATATATCACAATAAGTTTAGATCTTTAACATGTTTCGCATGCGAAGGATGATTCCATATAGATTATTATTTTATTCATTCACAAGGATAACAATTTTATAGATATAAAGAATATATTTAGTTTTAGCTCTAAAGTTACATTCCCAAAATATAGGTTGAATGTATTTGAGACAAATGTTGGAGAGTAAAAAGTTAGATATACTTGATTAAAGTTTACATCTTATATACTATATTTAATACTTTAATTAAGTTTCATTTTAACAAATTATTTAAACAATTCTAAATGCTTTATAATAAGAATTATACTTATTATATGAAGAGGTCATTATCTACACATATATTACAAACCAAAACTCATTCCAATTCTTAAGACTTGAATTATTTAAATTAATTAACTACCATCTAATATAATTAATAGATTTAGTCTTATTAAACTATCTATAAAAAAAATATAATTATTTTTAAAAATTGCTATCACAAAAAAATACTTTTAAAATTGCTCTAAAACAAAACTATAAATAATAATTATTTAATTATTATTTGTTTTCTTCTCGAAAATTACAACTCAAATAAACACACATTAACAAAATCATTACAAATATTACCATAATAATAATTAATAATTACAATAAACCTAAACATTATTTATTTTCAATATTTATTAAATAAACTATTAGAAATTTCATTATAAAAGAAAGTATAATAAAAAAATTAATACTATGAAAAATTTGACTATTTTAACATATAATATTCTTAAACTCCAAATTTTAAAATCTAGAGATCGTAGAAGAAAAAGGTACATTAAAAAAGGTATATTATATAAGATAAATGAAAAATAAATAGAAGAGACAAATGGTTAGTAATTCATCTCATTTTACTTGTGTAAATTAAGTCTTTGCATTTTGACTAAGGGAATTTATTGAGGTGTGCTGTTTTTTTCTAAAATGAGGGGTCTTTTTGTTGTTCAAGTTAGTGGAGTTTCCCTAAATATTAATATCAAAAATATGAATATGAGTCCATCAAAGGGAAATTGCAAAATGAGATTTAATTTTGGATGGTTAAATAGGTATTCACTGATTGCTACACACAATTAATATTGTTTTGTTAAGAGATTATTTAATTCAAAATTTAAACATTTTTATTACTTGTATTGTTAGAAGATTATTTAATTCAATAATTATAGAAATTAATATGAGTTTTATATGAGTTTTACCCTCCAAATTGAATATTAAATATTTAAAACTTTCCAATATTTCAATTAAATGAATGGACTGAGTAGAGACATTCAACCCTGACCTTTCTTTAAAACCAAATAATTGAGTTGGATAACTCCAATCAATCAACTAAACAATTATGAATTGACTATTGAATTAAGGTCCAAATGAGAAAGCCCTATGTAGAAGGCCAGAACAAGCAAAGTCCAAGTAAATAAAATTGAAACCATAATGTACTAACTTGTGAGCACATTTAGGAACAGTTAAAAACTTCACCAAGAAATTAAATGTTTTATTGATATCACTATGTATGTACCATTTCCTCCTTCACAATGTTTATAAGTTTGTTTATTTTGAAAATAGAAGAGTGCATATCCCTAGATTATTGAACCACAATTGATTTATCAGGATCAAACTTTTCAAAACAAAGATATTTTGAACACGAGTAAGAATATACTACTAGACACCAACCATGTGCAGTGCATTTGTTCTGTGCACTTGCATTGACATGCAAAAATAGAAACTTAGAAAAGCAAGAATGATTGTATTGATATGAAGCACCTACATGAGAAGATAAATGCAACAAACTCAATCTATTGAATGAAATCATTAGTTATTGTCATTATCAAGGACAATGTTTGTGGAAGAGTCCCATGGAATCAGCCATGGAATTGATTCATTACAAGTTACAATAACTTGGATACACAAAATGTTGCTACAACAATAGTTGAAATATTCAACTATTCAACTAAGATAGTGCAATGTTGGTTGAAAAGATCATGAATACACAAGTGCATAGCTTATTTGGCTATAAAGAACATTCTTATCACCACAAACCTCTCCTGGAAATTGATTGAATCATACAATCCCTAAACTAAAAAAATTGGTAATTATACAGAATTTTACAATCACCATAGAACATGTGAAAAGACTACCCTCTCTGGCTAAAATTCAATTCAAAGAAATTTGCCTAGCACAAGACCGAATGAAATCCATCCTTATATTAGTGAAAGTGTGTTGGTTTAACAGAAGGTGTGCATGGAAGACTGCAAGTTAATGAACATTATATGTCAAAACATTTGACTTCCAAACTTTCTAGTCAAAACATATCATCGACCCTTGTATTTGCCCAAAGATTTCTAGTGCATCCATCCCCAACTCCCCTTCCATTTTCTATCCACTTTCTATTATCATGGAAGACCATACAAGATAAATATGTTCACATATTTTTCCAAATACTTTGTATACATCTTTCAAAAAGCCACAATTAATGTAAATATTGTGGATCCACTCATTTATTCATTTGCACCATCAAAGATACCATTGTTCCAATGGCAACAACCTTCCAAACCCTTAACTTGTATATACACCAACCTAGATCCATCTAACTCCAGAGCTATCATGCACTGAGTGGGATCAAATACTTCGAGATGCAAACCTTTCCTAAAGTTCTACACTCCAAAAAGAAGGTTTGTTCCAACTGACATTGTTTTCTTATTAATTAAATATTTTTATTTTTAAAAAGACATGAGTAAACTCCACATCGAGCATGGACATAATCACACATTGATAAATTACCTTATCACAATAGGATATGGCATCCCAAAATATTAAATTTTGGCATTAGATCTCATCGCAACATAACACAAGGAAAACACCCTTAGCTAGGGTTTGTTTAATCTTTTCTTTGATTTGACATCTTTGGATTTTAACACACCCATATTTTCACATTTTGATTCTATTTGGGTTTGTTTAAGCTTTTCTTTGGTTTTAAATCTTTGGATTTCAACACACCCAACTACTCCATTTTCACATTTTGATTCCATTAAAATTGTAATGATTTCATCAATGATATTTGGTAAATCATGGTCATCATCATGTTCTTATTTGGGTTTTCTATATTTGGCTACACAAAAACTCCATGGCTATATGAAAATAGTATCTAAGAACAACTTGAGAAAGTTTTAACTATTAAAAACATGTGTTTTCTCTTTTTTTATTATTAATTTAGATCTAGGGGAATCGATAACTTCAATGGGATTAATTGGGTGAGGTCTAGGTTCAAAGCTCATGACTGCCACTATAAAGTCTAAGCTAGTTCCAACAACCAATAACCTAATCTCTAACAAGGAACTTATGACCTAGCAAGAGTCAAGATTCCACGTAGGTGGGGTTAGTAGCTCGAGTACTTGAGAGGACGATTAGCTTGGGTTTAAAGGGGGTAGTGTATGTACACATTTGTAAACTTAAAAGGGGGTATGGTATTATAATATTCCAAATCAAATTTCTCACTAAAAATGCTTCAAAAAATAATGTCATCAATTTAAATAACAATTTGAACACATTCACCATAAAATTAACGACAAACTGGAAAATATAATATGCTTATGAAGAATATACAAGAAATACATGTAGAATAACTCAACCTATAAAATATGTTGATACAAGTAACTATAAATTTTTGAGGTGATGCCCTCAAAAGGTCAACAATAATGCTATAATAGGCCTCCAAATATAACTAAACTAATGAGTACAACCTGTGAATTTTGAATGAATTCACTAAGGGGAGAGATGGGTTCTCGCCCACTCTCACCATATCACCCAAGGGTTTTCGTCCTGGGGCTAAAATTGAAGTTGGGAACTTGAGTTATCTAAAGCTCTCCACAAGATACAAATACTCAACTCGAAGATGTCCCCAAATGATCTCCTTCTCCTCCTTTTAGAGATTCCATAGATAGATCTCCAAGCCTCTATAAGCATATTATTTTATTATTATTCTAGAAGCTCCTCCATTTACTTTATCTTAAGTGACTTTTTAAATTTATTTTATTTCACTTGTCACTTTTGGCCTTTTTCCTCCAATTAATTGTTTTTCCCTTTTTAATTAAATGACTAATTAAAGTTATTTTTAATTTGGGAAAATGGCAAATTGTCCACCATACTCTCTTCAGCCACTAGAAGTCACTTCTCAGCATCCCATCCTTTAGATCTTCTTGTTTTGGTTGCAAAGATCTATTACACTAAGGCGTTCCATCATATGATCCTCCCAGAATGCCACATCAAGTGTAATAAATTAAGTCCAGCCCAATAATAACCATGTTTTATGAAAGTTGTCGAAATGCAACGAAACAAAAGGCAAGTTGTGAGGATGATGGAAAATTCCAAGTGAATGTCAACATATCCCATAAAAACTCCTCAAAACCTCTCTGGGACCCCTAACGATATAATCTTGCTCTTGTGGCCTGACCATCACATACCCTAGAAATCCACCTTGGTTGTACTTATATATAGAAAAATAAAAATGGGAGCATGAAAACCCCTCCCACCCTAATACTGCTTTCCCTCAAGAAATCTGCACTTGTCCACTATAGAGGCATCTACAAATTGACACCAGGATCCCATATGAATCATTGGACCACATCATGCTTCCATGCAATCCAAACATGATTGGATCCCCCAATACCTGGATCCCAAGCCCATCTCGAACTCAACCTACTACCAATAGATCCTTCTAGATCCCAATGCCACCATGGCTAATCATCGTCCATGTCCCATTGCTCTGATTGTGTTCTATCTCTAGCCATAGGTGTTACTCCACTATTAGAATACCAACTCATCATCTCTCTCCAGTCTAATCCTTGGCATAGACCAAGGTCATCCCACTATGTTGATGTAGGCCTAGTGAAACTAGTATGCTTATGAATTATCGGCCTATTCCCACTGTTGGTTGGAGCATGTAGTGTTCCTTATATCTAAGGGCCCCAACTATACTATGCCCCTAACTAAGAATGATCCCCCATTAATAAGATACCAACTCATGCTCTCCCGCCAATCCATCCCGTGGGAAGGATTGAATGCATGGACTCCTGCTCGTGGAACAAGTCTACTACGATGATGTTAGTCCATGCTCAACTCATGTTACTCTGCCTAGACAATCAACAAGATTTGTCGAAGAAATTGTGCCTATCTCTGTAATGGGCAAAAGTGCATAACCCATGTTGCAAGCCTTATCTATGTACTCGTAGTGAGAGTTGCTGCTTGGAAATAATGCAACTCTATTGGTTACCACTACACCTACCTTCACCTCATCAATGGCTAGGACCAAAGATGGATGCACCACCATCTCCATCATGGGCTTAACAAGAGCTACTAGTTGACTCTCCAAAAATGGCCCATCACACACACTTTGCTCCATTATGTGTTGATCACGATGAAACATCATTGGTAGCTCACCTCGCAAATATGCTCCTTGGTCTTCTTCACTCATGGAAACCATCTTTTGCTCACCGCACTCTTCCATCCAACATGAATGCATATCTGGGTTATTGTCAACATCTCCATATGACTGCTCAATTCATGCTCATCAGAGGCAACCTCGTGAGAACCCATGGAATCAACTATGAATAAGAATCATCATTCGAAAATTTAGAAGGAACCTCCTCTTTCTCTAACTATGCCATCTACTTTGCATCATTCATGCATGAGTGGTCAGGTCCCCAAGGTTCCTTACAAATGAAATAAAGACCCTTCCTCCTTAGCTCATTCTTGTTGCATGGTTGACCAATCTTGAGCAGATCCTCCCTAGTCAACTGCTTACTAAACATATTTATGTTCTGCTCAACCAACCTTTTGGCTAGTTCATAAGCATCAAGTGAAATCAAGTATTCCTCCCTCCAAATGGCCAATAACCTAGACTGCAACACCTTGCAAAGGACATCATGACCTCCCATAACAGAAGACAAAATGGACATCATGTTTGTTTTAACCATGTCAGGATGATGTTTCTTAATGTTGAAGAAGCATTGGAACATTTGGAGAATCAGGTCATCACACTCCAGATCAAACATGATGTCATAGGTTCTAACCATGGCCATGATTTCTAGAATCTCTAGCTTCTTCCCAAAGGTAGGGCCCTCACTGTTATCCAAGTCCTAAAAGGTCCTTACTATCAGTTTGAATACTCTCCTCATAATGTCATTATTGTAAGGGGGCATAGGTGCAGTCAACATCATGATACTACTGAGACAAGAGGAAACCAGAAGTTTGACCCCTTCACAAGGGTGATCCAAATACTTGTGTTGTACTAAGGAAAGCATGGATGGTTTTAGAGCAATCAAACTCTTCCCATTTGACTAATCCACCTTGGAGAGGAGTGAAGCAAGTTCTTCCAGTTCGAGAAGGGCTTTTACTGTAAACCCTATAAATCTCAAATTTGTCCCAAGTGCAAATATTTTGGGTCTCATCTCATGCTCTTCCTTGGATTGTTCCAACTATAGAATGGCACACATCCCTTTTGAGAAGGGTTTGATGTTGCCAAGTTATGAAGGGTATTCATAAAGGTTTCATCCATGTTTAGCTAAATAATGACAAGTACATCAAATTGTTTTATCCATGACCTTGACTGACAGACTCTCCCAACTTACAACACAACTTTTAGCAACATTTAGAAGGCCATACAAAGATGATGGATAAGTTTGGCAGCTCAAGACTCTACGTGACATTAATAATCTAATCTAATGTAGACCCAAATACCATTGTAAAATTTCCACTTCAAAAGACCAAAAATACCACTGTGTTTTTATAGTATGTAGAATTTTCCCCAAAAAGTTGTGTCAAACATTTTGATGAAAAACTATTGTAAATGTACTTATCAAACATTTGGATGGAAAACTAATGTAAATGTACCTTTTTTTTCCAAGTTGAGGACAAAGCTAAATAATAGTGTGCATATAAATAACTAATTCATCACATGGAGAAAATATTAAATACTTCATCCATATGAATCAATGACCTTCCTCATACGGGAGACAAAACGCACATTCCAGGCTTACCATCAATACACAACTAATACACAACTACTAGGTTCATAATATAAATATCGACTTTAGAACCTTGATGCTCAGTTCAACCACTCTTCACGACCGGATACGTTGGAATAGAAACCCAACCACATGAGAAAACTCACCTTCTTCCCTACACATATTATAGTCAGCAAATAAATGCAGACCCATCTTCTTGTAGCTGGATATAATTTGATTTGACAAGATACGGAGTACAATAACATGCACAATAAACCAATGAACTATTTGTTCCTCAATATTCAGTTACACGCCTTTATACTTCAAGGAGGAAATGGTTCGACCTTGGTTATGCTCATACTATCAATGGATATTTAACTCAATCTTTAGGAATATGCACAGAAGTAGTTTAATCTCTTCCTCCCGGAATAGACTCCACAACTCGTCCCCACCATAAAGACTCCAGCAAGAGACTGATACTTTCAGTTGGTAAAATAACAACCCACACCCATAAACAACTTGCATGCAGACCCAGAAGGAAAGAAACTCGTTCCTCTCTGAATGGTGGTATTGACCCTCAAGAACAATGAAAATCGATCTCTTCCTTCGATAATTCCCTCACTACTACGAATAACTCAGCCAGTGGTATTATTATAGAGAGATTCGACTTCCAAATTTTCCCATAACCTCAGTAACTTGTCCCACCAGAATAGCTTGGAAGCTTAGCTCCCTGTATAACTTAAGTCTTTTTGTGATGGAGCCAAGAGTAACCAGTCTCCAGATCTTATAGCTCACTCTTGGATTGAGATAATTTTCATCCCACCAGAAGTAAGTCTCGGCCACAGGGAAAATGGGCTCTTTCTCTGCCTAGTAACACACCCAAATTTGCACCGAGATACAACTCGATTTCTGTAAGAATCTATCCTTTGAAGATAAACAAACTCGATCTCCAATTCTTGGAATGCAATTCGACGTGTGGGAAATTTGGCCTTTGTAATTAGCTTATCAAGCCCTCTTAGATTCAGAATCAACCCTCTTGAATACAGACTCGCTCCCCAAAACTGAGAAGAATTCGAACTCCCAGTCAAGCAATTCCTAAAATTGAAAGCGAGACTCCCGCAGATATATAGTTTGGCGGCTTGGTAGAATGTTGCAAATAATTTAGATCGGCCTTTGAATGGTCAAACCTTGAAATATATTTTGAAATATTCGATTATGGTTTGATCTGATTATTAAACTCGCCCCTCTTGGAAACAATGCAATCCGATTAAATAACATTTGGCCCCTTCGAAATATTTAATCTTTTGGCCCTTCAAAATAATACTCCATCCTTTATAAGATATTATGTGTGGTTTGACGGTGGTAGACCGTAGTTCAAATCTCTTTGAGTACACTAGCTCACTGTGGTGGATGCTCGAGAAGCAGATTCCCCACTCCCGCTTTGACGACATGATTGTCTCGCTTTGCTAAAACCATAAGATCTTAGTATATTGATTTGCATGTAGTTGGATGTACTCTTGGTATTATAGTGGCAGCCATAGGATCTTAGTATATCGACATTCAGATAGTTGGATGTACTCTTGGTGTTATAGTGGCAACTACAAGGATTGGCACGAGAGTCTCGCTTTGCTAAAACCTATATCGACTTGCAGGTATGGATGTACTCAGAGAGAGTCTCGCTTTGCTAAAACCATAGGATCTTAGTATATTGACTTGCAAGTAGTTGGATGTACTCTTGGTGTTATAGTGGCAACTACGAGGATTGGCACGAGAGTCTCACTTTGCTAAAACCATAGGATCTTAGAATATCGACTTGCAGGTAGTTGGATGTACTCTTGGTGTTATAGTGGCAGCCATAGGATCTTAGTATATCGACTTGCAAATAGTTGGATGTATTCTTGGTGTTATAGTGGCAACTACGAGGATTGGCATGAGAGTCTCGCTTTGCTAAAACCTATATCGACTTGTAGGTATGGATGTACTCAGAGAGAGTCTCGCTTTGTTAAAACCATAGGATCTTAGTATATCGACTTGCAGGTAGTTGGATGTACTTTGGTGTTATTGCAGGTAGTTGGATGTACTTTGGTGTTATAGTGGCAACTACGAGGATTGGCACAAGAGTTTCGCTTTGCTAAAACCTATATCGACTTGCAGGTATGGATGTACTCAGAGAGAGTCTCACTTTGCTAAAACCATAGGATCTGCAAGTAGTTGGATGTACTCTTGGTGTTATAGTGACAGCTATGAGGATTGATCCTGGGTCTCCCATAGATTAGGATGGATAATTACCTCACCATGTGGTTAAAAAAAAGATATAAAGCTTGGACCTTCAACATAATAATTGGGATTTTTAAATATATGTTCCCGTTTTTTAAAATTTAATTTTTGCCAAATAATTTGGCCCAAAGAAAACCTTCACTCCATAAAAACTGAACCTTTGAATAATTAGAAAATTTTCTTTGAGGAGTTTTGCCGAACACTTTATGCAATCTTATTAAAGATAATAATGCCTACAATAAATAATAAACCCTATATCTTCCGCTGAAGTTGATATGCAATTAAACTCTCAAGTAAGAAAACTAACTCTAATACCATTGTAAATTCCAAATTAAATTTCTCAAATTTCTTATATATTTTTCATCTTGCATTACAAAAACCTAAATTCAAAAACTTCTCTTATATTTAATATTTTATTTACAAATTCATATTGTACCAGAGAAGTCCGCGCGGAAAAGTATGGATCACAACTCATCTGGAGCACATATTGTGCTAGAATTAGATCACAAAAACCAACATCAATGCTTCTACTGATCAATGGGAGGAGAAATCGGTTCTTTAAGCTTAGTTATCTGAATTGAATTATAGATTAATAATTTAGGGCACGCAAAGCTTCAATAAAATTGAAATCTCACATTTTAAATTGATCCTTCTCCAAGGAGGAGGATCAAAGGAAACAATCTGAACATTGGCTAAGTCCATTATGGGAGAAGCATAAAAAAAATGAGACTCAATTATCTATTATGGTAGTCCCCAATAACCCTTCTTAAGCACTCATCTCCAGAAAAGGGGGTTGGGGCTGCATGATCATTGTTGATACTACCACTGACCCGGGCTTGATAGAGGTTAATCTATTACATCGAATCCAATTGGAAATAAATTCACCTCTTCCTCCTTTCCCTGAACGACACCCCTTTTGTCAAAGCTCTATGTCCTTTCCCTGAACGACACCCCTTTTGTCAAAGCTCTATGTCCTTCCGAAATAGATAAATGATACCCAAACCTGATATCGTGAAGACATGGTTATACCTGATCTTCCTAACGACTCGACATAACAAATGTGTTCACTTGCTCGACCAACGGGAAAGCAAAGCTATGGTCGCCCTTTAATTTGCGTTTGAAGTGAGTATTATATGTGTTCATGCGGTTCACCTTCTTTGGTCACATTTCGTGTTGAATTATGACAGTGAGTCAACTGCTCTGTTGGTTGTAAATGGAGTTGTTTTTATTTGTTGTATATGGAATTATTTTTAGTGTGATTTTTTGGATTTTTTTTGGAAAAATATGTTATTTAAATTAGTTTTTTTTATTGTGGGCATTTGGATTGTGCACCATTACACATCAAACATGTGATTTCAATAAATTCCGATTTAGAAAAATTAAACCAGAAAACACCCACCACAAAAAATTAATTACTTTCCTTACAAATTTACAAGATCCAAACTGTCGTTGATATCAACTCACTCGAGTGTGCATATTGATACAACTACTGCATTTAACTACCGATGGAGTGTTCATATTGATACAACTCCTACATTTAACTACTGATGTGAATTGATCGACACTGTCATTTGCATGTTAATAACATTGCTAACGTCGTTAGGATACCAACCATAACTTGCATATATCAATTACACTTCTAAGCCGATGATGCATAAAAAGATAGCTAATGCCGTTATAAAAAAATAAAACACGTTAGATTCGTTTCATAGTAGCAATCTGAATAACATTTCCCTCATTCTAGTGAAACAAAAAATTATTATACCAGTTCCACTGGGTGCTCCATGATGTTTCACGAGAATCTCGGGGGTCACAGAAAATCGACCTTCTTCATCTAATATTGCAGTTCTGCCAAATCTTGAAAAATGTTGATACCTCTGGCACTAGTATTTAATAACAATGACACTGAGTTCTTCCACCATCCATGACAAGAGAATCTTCTTGAAAAGCTTGATAGCTCTAAGCCACCGTTCAGTATTAGATATTTAAAAATAAATTGAGAGGCCCTCTCTGGGAGAGGCACCACGGGTGCCTACTGTATTTTCAAGTATGAGCAGAAGTGGGTTAGGCCCATGACCATTATCGATAGCTTTAGTCCTAAATGGACTGAGCAGAATACATGGGAGGTTTATGATCCATACACTGTGATTACAGTTGGATTTTTTGATAACTGTCATCTGCATGGTGTTGGTGGCGGTAATGATAAGGCTTTCTTTTTTTTAAGAACTTTCTTTTCGTATTATGTAATGATAAGGCTTCCTATTAATTGTATTGTGTTTAAGAGTTGAAGACTCCATTGGTTTCGCCTCAGATTTTTGTGCGTCCCTTGGAGATGTGGGAGGGTCAGTTTTATGCTTAAGAGTTGAAGAGATGGCCGCGTCTTAAGCTTTTGTTTAGAGATTCTGTGCAAGTGTGGGAACATTAAGAAGCCTCATTGTTGAATATGACGCAAAGTCCTTTTCCTGATCTTTAAATATGGGTTTTGTTCACAAAATTTTTACTGTATGGATAGTCATGGTACGTTTCAGGTTGTTTAAAATACGAGTTTTATGCATAAAACTTTTACTATTGACTGTCATAATATGTTTCAGTTTCTTTTTTATTGACTATGTTAAATGTGGAGCAGCCATAATGAAGAGTTCGGTGCCATCTTTAGCCGTCTTTTCTCAGCCGCCTACGCCTAAAGATATCACTGACGCCAACCTATTACACCATCCATTCGCTGGGCTGTGCAGTCATATATTCCACATGAGAGAATTGAAGAATTCAATCTTTTATATATATATAAAAAGGACGAAGCTGATTTCCGATTTTGGTATTGGAAAGAAATATTGAAGTATTTTTATCATTATCGTTGGAGTGCTTTTTTATTATGGTGAAACATCTCTATATATTTTATGTTTATAATGAAATATGTTAAATTTGGTTTTTTTAATTAATTAAAATTGGGTCAAGTTAAGTTTGGATATTTTAAAAGGAAAAAGGGGAAAGGTTTTTTTTGTTAGATAACTTTGTAAGGAGATGATTTTGGTTTTTATATTTAAAGGTCTAGTAATTAAAGTTTTTAGTGTTTTGATCTTTTGGGGTGTAAATTTAATTGAGAAAGGAGATAACAATAGTAATTAATATAGAGAACTCGAGTGAGGCTAATTTTTTCCTATAGAAATCATAAATAGAAGATATATTGATTTTAAAGGATCTGTATTTTCCGATTGAGGGCACAATAAAGAAATCTTCATCGATGATGGATGAAGAGTGGAATAAGCTAGATAAAAAGGCGATTGCAACAATCTACCAATATCTAACAAAGAATGTGTATTTCAATGTGTTCGGAGAAAAAATAATAGAAGGATTATGGAAGAAGCTCCATGATCTATATGAGAAGAATGCAACATTAAACAAAGTGTTCTCGATAAAGAAGCTTTATAATCTCAAGATGAAGGGGGGTGCTTCAGTTGTTGAGCACCTGAATGAATTCAATATTATTACTAGTCAACTTGCCTCTGTAAAAATCATTCTAGATGATGAAATTAGAGTCACTTGTTTAATGTGTTCTCTGCAATAAAGCTGGGAAAATTTAATTGTATCTATGAGCACTTCAACACTTGCAGGGACCCTGAAGTTTGATAATGTCAGCAACAATTTAATGAATGAGGAGTTGCGTCGCAAGTCAATTGTAGAAAACCTGAGAGGAGAAGCTCTAGCTCTAACTGATCATGGTAGGAGAATTGATCGAGGTTGACAAGGGCGATCAAGATTGAGAGGCTGATCAAAATCAAGGAGGGTAAAGATCACCTGCTTTCATTATGGCAAATACAAGCACATGAAGAAATAATGCCGAGTCTAGAAGAAAAGACAAAAGGATCAGAGACCGACCAGTACAAATCACAAGTCATCCAACACAAATGAAGGTGAGACTACTGTTGTAGTCACATATGGTGATTTATTATTTACTGTTTCAGTAGAGGATGCATGTTTATATACATCTAGCAGTATCATTGATTGGATCCTTAACTTTAGGGCATCTCATCATGTAACCCCATGCAAAGATAGTTTTGTTGCATATAATCATGGTGATTATGGTAGAGTACATTTGGGGAATAATAACTTTTGCGTATTGTTGGAGTGGGAGATGTCTAAATCAAGATGAAGGATGACCAAGATATATTGTTGAAATAGGTCAGACATGTACCAAAAATGTGCATGAGTTTGATCTCTATGGGACGACTGGATGATGGAGGCTATTCCATAAGCTTTGGAAAAGGAGGTTGGAAAATGAGCAAAGGAGAATTGGTCATGGCCAAAAGACCCAAGACAGGAACATTATATGCATTGAAGGCAATGATAGGAAAATCATATTTGGTTACTGTCACAAAAGAAGGAAATTCAACAGAGCTGTGGCATAAGCGCTTGGGTCACATGAGTGAGAAGGGCTTAAAAATCCTTGTTGGTAAAAATTTATTGCCAGGTTTGAAATCGTACAATATTGATCTTTGTGAGCATTGTATATATGGTAGACAAAGAAGGGTTTCATTCCTTAGAGATGGTCATGACAGAAAGAAAATTTTGTTAGAATTGATATCAGATGTGTTTGGGCATGTTAACATCAAGTCATTAGGAGGAGCATCATATTTTGTAACATTTATTGATGATGCATCCATGAAGGTTTGGGCTTACCCTATGAAAAGTAAAAGTGAAGTGTTTGAAATATTTCTCAAAAATTCCATGTTACCGTTGAAAGAGAAACTAAAAAATTTCTTAAGTGCTTGAGAACATATAATAGTGGAGAATATTGCTCAAATGCATTCAAGGAATATTGTAATAGGTTTGGCATAAAGCATGAGAAGACTATGTTTGGTACTCCTCAGCAAAATGTTGTTGCAGAAAGGATGAATTACACCATTATGGATAAAGTGAGGAGTATGTTTTCCAATTCTGGTTTGGAGAAGCATTTTTGGCCAGAAGTTGTAAGGACAACTTGCTATCTTATAAATCAATCTCCAAGTACAACCTTGGATGGCAACATCCCTGAAGAAGTTTGGACTAGTAAGAGGTTGAATTATTCTCATTTGGATTTTTTTGGATGTGAAGCATTTGTACATATTCCCAAAGAAAATAGAACTAAGCTAGATGATAAATCTATGAAATGCATTTTTCTGGGATATGAGTATGAAGAATTTGGTTATCGTCTATGGGATCCAGTTAAACATAAAATTATTAGAAGCATGCATGTTTATTTAATGAGTCATAAGTGTTTAAGAGGATTGTAGGTGAGGTGGAGGCCAAGAAATTTATTGACGGGTTTGAAGAGTAGCAAGAAAATATCCCACCAATACAAGAAAATGGATAGAAAAATCAAGAGCAGAAAGGACAACCAGTGGAAAATGATGAACACCAAGAAGAAGGAATATTGCAAGAACCTTTACAAGAGATACAACCTGATAATCCACCACCATAGTGGTTCGCAAATCTTCAAGGCCTCATAAGCCTTCACAAAGGTTTCCTCCTTCAAACTATATCTTATTGACTGATGAAGGTGAGCCTGATTGTTTTCAAGAGGCTTGTAAAGTTGAGCACAATAAAGAATGGAAGAAAGCAATGGATGAAGAAATGAATTCTTTGCTAGAAAATAAAACTTGGGAGTTGGTAAAGTTCCCAAAGGGTAGAAAGGCTCTACGAAACAAATGGGTTTACAGGATTAAGCATGAAGGTGACAAAAAGAAGGAGAGGTATAAAGAAAGGCTAGTCGTGAAAGATTTTCCCAAAAATAAGGTATTGACTTCACCAAAATTTTCTCACCTATTGTCAAAATGTCATCCATTAGAGTCATTCTTGGTCTTGTTGTTGTGTTAGACTTAGAATGTGAACAGTTAGATGAAAAACTCCTTTCCTTCATGGTGAATTGGAGGAAGAAATTTATATGGAGCATCCAGAAGGCTTCATAGAAAAAGGAAAACAAGACCTAGTTTGTAGGTTGAAGAAGAGTCTATAGGGGTTGAAATATGCATCTCGACAATAGTACAAGAAATTTGATTCATTCATGTTGAAACATGGTTTTCACAGGTTGGAAGCCAACTATTGTGTCTGTCACACAGTAATTTGTCACCGTTGGTCACCGTCCCTGTTACCCTTGCTTTCGCACATTGGAGGAAACATTTATGGACCTGTGACCAGTAACACAACCAAAAAACACTTGCATTATATTCCCCTAAGTATGAACATCATATTCCCTGAAGACACCTTTTGCAGATTATCCCTAAAAAGTGCCTTTTTTCCATTAGCGCGGGTGCACAGTGTCTTACCCACGCCAATGACTCAGTTCCTCAAAAGAGGGCGCGTCCATGGACGCTCTGTCATAGAGAAAAGCCCGCGCCACCTAAATTTGGTTATGATTTTTAGCCAGCGCGCACTGATATGTTTTTTCCTCTTTGTTCATGGAGTTCTCTGAGGGAAAAATCCTCATGGAAGTGGTCGAGTGTCATCTTTTTATCCATGACAACTAAGTTCAGTGGCTATTCAGGGATAATGCTAA